>JBAKBP010023379.1:0-37058 GCA_037953745.1 Lithodes maja
GGGCCGGTTTTCTGGACCCACTTTCCTTCCTCATGTTTAGCCCCCATTAGTTTTCAGACTTTAAGATGTACTTGCCCCATTAGTTAGCTCCGATTTAAGACCTTTCGCCCTATTTCTTCGTCAATAGGTATTTAGGTATCACATTTTCTTCCCCTGGCGAACGATAGTGCAGCCTGTAACATGTTATAAGAACGAGCCTAGCGGCCGGGAATTTTTTCTATCGAAAAATGTACAAATTTAGCTTGAGGAGGGTCTGGTTAGGCCTTTTTAAATGTATAGGAAGTGTGGAAAGGCGTTTTTTGTTAGCTAAGAAGACAAACTAAGATACATTGCTAGAAAACGAAAAAAAAAAAATCTCAATGTCACAATAACCCACTAGACGTAGGATCAGATAGTGTTAGCACAGCATCAGCATCTGTACACATTGATACAGTTTGCTTTCGTGCGGAGAAGAGCTTGTAGGGGATTCGCAGGAGAGGGGTGTTTCATGTTTGGTACCGGGTGTGTCTTGACAATCTGGTTTTTGTTTGTCGCTAAAGGAGAAGTTAAGGGGGGTCACCGTTTTTTTTTTATCTTTCTCTCCTTTTCTCTCTTTCCCTGGCTTGTATCCATTCGGCCCCATTCAGCCAACTGTTTTAAGACGTCTATCCCCATCCAGGTGTAGATTTCTTCCTGGCGAGCGATAGCGAGCGTGCATTGTATGGAGAAATCCGGCTTCGCCGGAGACATTTTTCTATCGAAAAATGTACAAATTTAGCTTGCTGCCAAAACAAAAATATATATACGCTGGCTCGCTACCGCTCGCCAGGAAAATATTGACACTTGGATGGGGGTAAACATCTTAAAACAGTAGGCTGAATGGGAGAAAAGCTTGGGGATTCGCGGGAGAGGTGTTTCATGTTTGGTACTGGGTGTGTCTGACAGTCTGGTTTCTGTTTGCCGCAAAAGGAGATTAGGTAAAGGAAAGGTTGTTTGTGGTTGTTGAAAGGTACAGTCGGCCAGGTAAGTGATGTCGCGGCAACAAGTATACATATTTCGATCAATAATTGGCATCGGTACTATTTAAGCTTTAATTCATCGTTTCGAGTGAGATATACAAACATGTTCCTGTCTTTACACACCCTATTCAACATCTGACAGACATTAATACAGCACACAGTGAGCAAAACGTAATGACAGCGGAGACACAACTTATTTGGCCAACTGTACTGTCACTTATAGAACTTCATGAACCTCTTGTGTTATTCTATATGCGAAATTGATTTATGCTTGACTATTGCTTGATATTATATAAATGTTTTTATCCCCTTTTGTACTGGCGACATTTTCAAAAAGTTTATTTGAGCTATATTTAGACAACTTTGTGCAGTTTAAGGAGGATCTGTCGTAATGAAAAGGGTTAGGTGAGATACTTAGAAGCCTGTTAATTGCTGGAGGCCTTTATTAATCTGAATAATATCCTCTAATGGTGGCCAGCATATAGTTAAATACAACGGTACCAGTCAAAGCAAGGGTTGATATTTATGGATACAAACCTGGGCCTATAAATCAGGGCACATACATACATATACAAACCTGGGCCTATAAATCAGGGCACATACATACATATACAAACCTGGGCCTATAAATCAGGGCACATACATACATACAGTATACAAACCTGGGCCTATAAATCAGGGCACATACATACATATACAAACCTGGGCCTATAAATCAGGGCACATACATACATATACAAACCTGGGCCTATAAATCAGGGCACATACATACATATACAAACCTGGCCTATAAATCAGGGCACATAGTTACACATACATATACAAACCTGGGCCTATAAATCAGGGCACACACATACATATACAAACCTGGGCCTATAAATCAGGGCACATACATACATATACTGGACTTGCAGAATGAAAACAAATACCATCCCCGAACTGTGATTAGTGACTGTACATACCAACAAGTATAAGAAATTCCAGTCGGATGCCATAGTGTCTAGCCCACTCATACATACTCGTGGACGTCACCTATTTTCAAACTATGAAAGTATATCTCTGGAAGCCAAACTTATCAATATAAGTTTCTATAAATGAACTACAAGACTACTGTATATACACTATTTATTGAAAAGAGAGTTGTATCCCCCAAAACAATCCAGATATGTTTTTTGTATGCAATTATAACTATGTGGTTCCCGATTTCGCATGGGTGGGCTAGAGACGATGGTATCTGAGTGTACATACATGCAAATATAAGAAAGTACAGTAGCCCACATAAGTTCTGTTCCTCGTCGTGATCTTGTGTATGAAAGTCAAAGTAGTATGGATGAAGTGCGAGTGTGGTTTCTCTTAATAATTATCAGTCGACTAATCGGACGAGTTAAGGGGAGGCAGACCGTTTTTCTGGACCCCCCCTTCTCCCTAATGTTTAGCCCCACTAGTTTTGAGATTATAAGACGTTCGGCCCATTAGTTTGGCGATTTTAACACCTTTCGCCCCATTTCGTTGTCAATTTTAAGACCTTTCGTGCCATTTAGGTGTCGATTTTTTCCTGGCGAGCGATAGCGAGCCTGCAATTTTAAGAGGAATCGGCCTTCGGCCGGAACATTTTTCTACCGAAAAATGTACAAATTTATCTTGAAGGGGGGTCTAGGGGGTGTTTTTCTAAGCTTGATGGAGGTCTAGGGAGGAAACTAAAACAATATATGAATACATTAAATAATAGACCAAACAAACGGTCAGCCTCCCCTTAACCACTGCTTATAAGAAACCACACTAGACTCGGGTTCTCTTTTCAACTGACGGTAAATTACAAAGTTCGTATCAAGATGTTTCGGTTATTTTGAAGATTTTATAGTAATATATGGGACTAATTATATAAACTTGGTCTTAATAGGGCGCAGAGACGTAGTAGTTGCTTATTTTTCCGTTAGTTATCGAGAAATTAGCTGCCAAAGGATTCAATTTACCGTCAGCTGAAAAGAAACAGAGTATAGTGATTCAGTCGTGCGCATTATATTCTACGTATAAGATCACAGAGAGAGGAACTGAACTTATGTGGGCAACTGTACATTTTAGCTTCAACCGTGTGGGGTGGGGGGAGAGGTGTTAGACTCGTGTACAATTGAAAGGTTGAGTTGTGAATAATTGAGTTGTTTACACGGGGTCTTGTGGGAGTGAAAGAACACTCGTGTATTTATATTAAAGGGAGATGAGCGTTTTTTTTTTTTTTTTTTTTTTTTTTTTTTTTCTCTCCTCCCTAGACCCTCCATCAAGCTGTAAACAAGCACCCCCTAGACCCCCCTTCAAGATAAATTTGTAAATTTTTCGGTGAAAACATTTCCCGGCCAAAGGCCGGTTACTCTTATAATTACAGGCTCACTATTGCTCTCCAGGAAAAAATCGACACCTAAATGGCACGAAAGGTCTTAATATTGACAAAGAAATGGGGCGTAAAGTCTTAAAATTGCCAAACTAATGGGCCGAACGTCATATCATCTAAAAACAATGGGGCTAGACACAAGGGAGAAGGGGTGCCCGAAAAACCAGTCCATCTCCCCTTATTGGAGAATAATATGTCCTTGGTTATGCATGTGTTGCTGTTGGAGTGGCGAGTTGTTTGTTAACCCTTTCAAGCTCCAATACGCGTTTCTGTTCTGTTTCTGGCTACTATTAGACGATTTTACTCAGATTAGTAACGGTATATGGAAGGCAAAGGGTTGATTGAGATAGTCTTTACCCTTTTAATACCCACATATACTTCCTAAGCTGCATAAAATCGTCTAATGATAGCCAAAATAAACTGCTAAAACGCGTCAGAGCTTCAAAGGGTTAAATTGAAAGACATAATTATTGAGCAGTGGGATTGTACAGTTGGCCATATACGTGATGTTGCGGCACCAAGTATATTTCGATCAATAATTGGTATCGGCACTAACTATAGGCATTAATTCATCATTTCGAGTGAGATATACAAACCTGTTCCTATCTTCACACACCCTATGCAACATCTGACAGACATTAATACAGCACAGAGCGAGCCAAACGTAATGACGGCTGGGACATGACTTATTTAGCCAACTGTACATAGATAATAAATAAATAAATTATAGGTAGATGGATTGATGAACATATAGAGAGATAGATAGATAGATAGATGGATAGATAAAGAAAGTGATAGTGCAATAGTGAGTGAGGTACTTTGACGGCAGCTAATATGCATAGCCTGTTGCATTTAAAGCTAATATTGCGTATCAGAAATAAAGCTATTAAAAAAGAAATGGAAACAAAAATCTATGAACGCGAAGAGGAGGTGAGGAGAGCATGAATTCCCTTTTAGGATTCGCTTCTTTTATTCCCTCACCCCATTTTTATATTCTGAACGGTTTTGTCATTGCCATCCACTCCGACTCGATTGCCGACTTGCGAGCTTCGTTCTATAAGGAAGTTGGAGCCGTAGACGTTGAGATTTAGCAGAATTACCAGCTAAAATATGGTTGTAGTTCATTTATAAATACATCAAATCCAATTCAACATATTTTTATTCATCAGAAACCTACATTATTATTAAATTTCTGTTTTATATCGATGATTAAGGGCAGATCCTTCACTTTTTGGTCGAGTTTTTAATTTATTTATTTATTATTTTTCTAGTTTCCTCGCTAGACCACCTCCAAGCTTAAAAAGACGCCCCTTAGAGCTCCTTTCAAGACAAATTTGTAAATTTTTCGGTAGAAAAGTGTCGCGGCCAGAGGCCGGTTCCTCTTAAATTACAGGCTCGCTATCGCTCGCCAGGAAAAAATCGACTCCTAAATGGCAGGAAAGGTCTTAAAATTGACAGAAATGGGGCGAAAGTTCATTAAATCGCCAAAATAATGGGGCTAAAGGTGAGGGAGAAGGTGGTCTAGAAAAGCGCCTTATCTCCCCTTAAGGCTCCAACTTCCTTATAGCCTGAAACTCCGACTCAATTCCTCTGGCGTCCTCCCAAGCTGTACTTTCTGGATTGGAATATAGAGTGGGTTTTTTTTATGAACCAACCGACGACGGACTTGTCAGGAAACTATAATATCACCATTGAGAATATTGTGTCAGAACTGGTATTATGAGAGATAGAATCTATTTGTCGTCACACACACACACACACACACACACACACACACACACACACACACACACACACACACACACACACACACACACACACACACATACACACCTACACACACACACACCTACACACACACACACACATATACACACACACGGGGTACGTGAAAATTGTTTTGTTGTTTCACACTTCTCTATTGGTCATATTCCATTCAGTGACTCTATTGCCTTTCCATTTTATTATAGAGAGAGAGAGAGAGAGAGAGAGAGAGAGAGAGAGAGAGAGAGAGAGAGAGAGAGAGTCATATCCTCAGACCACACACCACACACACCTTGCGGTTTCTACTAGGTGGTCCGACCTTAATACTACTAGACTGGGACAGATTATGGTAGAACAATAGGACAGTAATGTAGAAGGCTCTCTCCCCACCCTCTGCTCCCTCCGGCTAAAAAGCCGATAGGATGAAGTGTAACCTTATGGGTAAGGAAATGCCCACAAGGAAAGTATAGAAAGTAATTAGTTTGAAAGGGAAATTACACATGTCTACTGATTAATAAATATTAATCCAATCTTCCTCAGATGATCGTCCATTTGTTTTCTTAAACGTATCAATTGAATTACTGTCGACCACCTCCCTTGGTAAACTATTCCTCTATTTAAACACACTGTATGTGAAGACATTTTGTGTCACATCTAGGCACGCCTTTTTTCTAATTAATTTCATTCCATTACCTCGGGCTGCAGCATTGATATTAATCGTGAACAGTGCACTGATATCTACTCTGTCAAATCCTTGAAGGAGAGAGAGAGAGAGAGAGAAAGAGAGCAAGCGAACGAGTGATCGCTTGTATTAAGAGGGGTGACCTGCTTTTTGTTATTTCTGTCCTTTTCTCTCTTTCTCTGGCTTGTATCCATTCGGCCCCATTCAGCCAACTATTTTAAGAAGTTTATCCCCATCTAGGTGTCGATTTCTTCCTGGCGAGCGATAGCGAGCCAGCATTATATGAAGAAATCCGGCTTCGCCGGAGACATTTTTCTATCGAAAAATGTACAAATTTAGCCTGCTGTCAAACAAAACTAAAACATATGCTGGCTCGCTACCGCTCACCAGTAAAAAATTGACACCTGGATGGGGATAAACGTCTTAAAACAGTAGGCTGAATGGGGCCAATTGGATACAAGCCAGAGAAAGATAGAAAAGGACAGAACCAAAACAGGTCACCCCCCGTAAAGTGTGTGTGTATGTACGCACAATATGTAGGAGTGTATTTTTCCGTCCGACTTTGATGGTCTGTGGTGGTTTGATCTAATTAACGGGAGATTTCCACGTGAGGGAGTTTTTCTTGACCCCTTTCTCCCTCATGTTTAGCCCCATTAGTTTGGCGATTTTAAGAACCCTCGCCCCATTTCTGTTAATTTTAAGACCATTCGTGCCATTTAGGTGTCGATTTTTTCCTGGCGAGCGATAGCGAGCCTGTAATTTAAGGGGACTCGGCCTTCGGCCGGGACATTTTTCTACCGAAAAATGTACACATTTATCTTGAAAGGGGGTCTAGGGGGAGTAATTTTAAGTTTGATGGAAGTCTAGGGAATCAACTAAAAACCTCCCCTTAAGGCAACCTATCTAATTTTGAATGTTTCGTAAATTATAATTGTGTTGTTATCCATTTTAGAAGATTGAGGAACGTCAATTGTAGCGCTATTTGTGTTTGTCTTACTTTTAACTCGGTAGCTGTTTCTTTGTCTGGGTTCGAGTCCTCGGAGTGCCACATGTATTTGTTGATTTCATTAATTGAGTTTAGAGGTGAAGAGTTGGTTGGTGGTAAAAAACACATAATAATTGACTAAGTTATATTGTGTACTCGTTATATTAATTGCACATTATTAAAAGTTTCTTTAAACAGGGTTATAATCTATATACTATTAACATAAAATACTTGGTACATCATTAATATCGCATGATATTATAATAAGAGGTTTAATTAATTAAATGGCGCGCGAAATGCAAAGGTCAAACATAAATGTTCACTGGACTCTCTCTCTCTCTCTCTCTCTCTCTCTCTCTCTCTCTCTCTCTCTCTCTCTCTCTCTCTCTCTCTCTCTCTCTCTCTCTCCTAAATTGAACTCTATATCTAATGCTTATTAATAAATCTGGTCTGTCCCAACTCCACATATATCATCATCCTTTAAGGGGAGATTTCCACTTGAGGGATTTTTTTTTCTTGACTCCTTTCTCCCTCATGTTTAGCCCCATTGTTTTTCTAATTTTAAGACTTTTGCCCCATTATTTTGACGATTTTAAGAACTTTCAACCCATTTCTGTCAATTTTAAGACATTTCGTGCCATTTAGGTGTTGATTTTAACCTGGCGAGCGATAGCGAGCCTGTAATTTAAGAGGAACCGGCTTTCAGCCGGGAAATTTTTCTACCGAAAAATGTACAAATTTATCTTGAAAGGGGCTCAAGGGGGTGTAATCTTAAGCTTGAAGGATATCTAGGGAACAAACTAAAACCCTCCCCTTAAGCTTATATTGGTCATTTATGTGGGGTTCATTTGAGAGAGAGAGAGAGAGAGAGAGAGAGAGAGAGAGAGAGAGAGAGAGAGAGAGAGAGAGAGAGAGAGAGAATTTTTCTAGAATGGATCGGAAATTACTTTATAGTGAGAGAAAGTTCGTGTGTAAGTATATGTGTACGTGTGTGTGAATGTGTGGGTCTGTGCGTGTCAATCAACCACCAGCATTTAATGATTCCGAAGAGACTATTTCATCTCAGAACAATATTTCAACACTATAGTTATTTGTGTATACCAGTGTTATAACGCACCGAAGCCAGTTGAAGTAATTTGTATATATTTATTACTATATATATATATATATATATATATATATATATATATATATATATATATATATATATATATATATATTCATGTATTTTTGTTTATATTTATTTATATATTTTTTTATTTATTTATTTTTTTATTTTTTGAGTACGCAGTTTTCTTTATATTCCACTTATCATTCGACGATGTTATGCAGTTGCTAGGAATCAAAGGGATAAAAACTCAATTAACTCCTACACGTTCTTCCTAAGTTGAATATAATCGTCTAGTTACAGCCAGAATAAACTGTCGAAAAGGCGCCATAATCCGTAAGGGCGTTATGAATTTGTGTGGCATGCAGATATCCGGCTGTCCAGGGCTTCTTTTATTTGGGATATTGAAGGGGGAATGCTCGTATATTTTTCTTTGGTCCCTCTTCTCCCTCATGTTTAGCCCCATTAGATTTCAGATTTAAAACGTTCGGCCCATTAGTTTGGTGATTTTAAGAACGTTCGCCTCATTTCTTTGTCAGTATCAAGACCTTTCGTACATTATAGGTGTCGAGGTTTTTAATGGCGAGCGATTGTGAGCCTGTAAAGTAGGAGTAAACGTTTTTCTATCGAAAAATGTACAAACATATTTTGAAGGGGGGTCTTGAGGTGTTTGTTTAAGCTTGATGGACGTCTATGGAGGAAACTAAACAAATACTGCAAACATAAATAAATACGTAAATAAATCCCCCCCCCCCCCCCCCTTAGGCCACTTAAGCCGGTATCACACGAGAGCTTTTATAATCAACAGTCGATGATCAACATTTTTCTGGCAACATTTCTGGAATATTTTACACTGGTATCGGAAACTAGACTGGTGATAGATGAACTTAGGCAACCGAAATATGTTATATGTTGACATCATAAGCTGCCAGACCAGTGTTGGTATAAATATTGAGTGAAAAAGCGCTCGTGTGATACCGGCTTTACAAATATAAACATTAACATGCAAAAAGACGTAAATTAACAAATTAGTGGGTAGGTTAAATCTGCATAATTTGTTTGCCATTAGTCTGCTTTATTACTCTATAATAACGTGAATAGAGTTATCATTTTGCCGGGTGTACCATTTCGCGTTTACATATTCGTACGCGGTGATACCATTAGTACGGTGGCACTAATAAGTCATGCCTCAGCCTCCATTACGGTTGGCGCGCTCTGTGCTGTATTAATGTCTGTCCGATGTTGAATAGGGTGGGTATGCGTAGGAACATGTTGGTATATATATCACTCGAAATTAACAAATCCTCTTTAGATATGGCTGATACAAATTATATCACAAAATACTGTATAATTGGTGCCGAGACATCACTTATTAGGCCGACTGTACACGAAATAAATACAAATACTACACAGACCAATATGTAGTGTCAAAAGTGATACATTTAACCCCTTCCGTTATCTTTATTTTAGTCTAGCTACATTTAAGACGATTTTGTGCCGTTTAAGAAGGATCTGTGGTAGTAAAAAGGGTTAAGTGCGATAGTTCGAAGCCTGTTAATTGCTGGAGGCTCCTTTTAAATTTTTTTTTTTTTTTTTTTTTTTTTTTTTTTTTTTTTCTATATTCCAACTACTCCCTCTCGGGCATAGGCTGATAGCCTTTACACTCTACCGCTGAACACGGTGAGGCCCGTGAGGTCTTGCTCCAGTCTAGGGAGTGAGACATGCGAAGCTTCACGGCTCGAAGCAATTCCACCTCTGAAGCTGCTTCGCCTCTGTGCTTCACAGTCTCATCCCCCAGGCTCGGACCCTCACTCTCAGAACGCCACCTATTGAGCAATTAACTCACTAGGCATTGCCCCCCTGTAGCATATTTGTGAATATGGGAATATTCATACAATGCTATTCAATCAGGGAACAATGAGGGTATTTATTTGGCATTTCGGTGTGCTGTGGTAATGCACTGATACTAGGTACAGCACAAATTCCATCCCAATAATATCTTCCCATTGACATATTGGGATTCGAACCCGGGTCCATTGGATTACCAGTCCAGTGGCAAGACCACTCTGCCACACCTCCCCTGCATCAAATCGTCTAATAGTAGCTAGAATAAAATTAATAAGACATCGCCGGTACAGAAGGGGTTAAAATCGTCCTCATGAAAGTGGATCATCATTATTTACAAGTGAGATTTACGTCTTCATTGCGACCTTTTCTCGAAATTTATCTTAACCCTATCTGTACCGCAACGTCTTTTTACATTTATTCTGGCAACTATTAGATGATTTTATTCAGCTTAAAAAGGCTTCTAACTGTCTCACTTAACCCTCTTTGCTACCACAGAGCCTTCTTAAACTGCATACAATCGTCTAAATGTAGCTAAAAATATAATTAAAAAGACATCGCTGGTACAGAAGGGGTTAATAGTTTGGTAAATGATTGGCCTACAATATAAACAAAAGTATGAGATTTTTTTTGTTTTTATATATAACCGGCTCTTAAGAGGGGATTTCCATGTGGGATTTTTTTTTCTTCTGGACCCCTTTCTCCCTCATGTTTAGCCCCATTATTTTTTTAGATTTTAAGACGACCGCCCCAATAGTTTGTCGATTTTTATAACTTTCGCCCCATTTATGTCAAGGACTATACATATAACGTTATGAATCACAATGAAGGACTATACATATAACGTTATGAATCACAATGAAGGACTATACATATAACGTTATGAATCACAATGAAGGACTATACATATAACGTTATGAATCACAATGAAGGACTATACATATAACGTTATGAATCCCAATGAAGGACTATACATATAACGTTATGAATCACAATGAAGGACTGTACATATAACGTTATGAATCACAATGAAGGACTATACATATAACGTTATGAATCACAATGAAGGACTATACATATAACGTTATGAATCACAATGAAGGACTATACATATAACGTTATGAATCACAATGACGGACTATACATATAACGTTATGAATCACAATGAAGGACTATACATATAACGTTATGAATCACAATGAAGGACTATACATATAACGTTATGAATCACAATGAAGGACTATACATATAACGTTATGAATCACAATGACGGACTATACATATAACGTTATGAATCACAATGAAGAACTATACATATAACGTTATGAATCACAATGGACTATACATATAACGTTATGAATCACAATGAAGGACTGTACATATAACGTTATGAACCACAATGAAGGACTATACATATAACGTTATGAATCACAATGAAGGACTGTACATATAACGTTATGAATCACAATGAAGGACTGTACATATAACGTTATGAATCACAATGAAGGACTATACATATAACGTTATGAATCACAATGAAGGACTATACATATAACGTTATGAATCACAATGAAGGACTATACATATAACGTTATGAATCACAATGAAGGACTATACATATAACGTTATGAATCACAATGAAGGACTATACATATAACGTTATGAATCACAATGAAGGACTATACATATAACGTTATGAATCACAATGAAGGACTATACATATAACGTTATGAATCACAATGAAGGACTATACATATAACGTTATGAATCACAATGAAGGACTGTACATATAACGTTATGAATCACAATGAAGGACTATACATATAACGTTATGAATCACAATGAAGGACTATACATATAACGTTATGAATCACAATGAAGGACTATACATATAACGTTATGAATCACAATGAAGGACTATACATATAACGTTATGAATCACAATGAAGGACTATACATATAACGTTATGAATCACAATGAAGGACTGTACATATAACGTTATGAATCACAATGAAGGACTATACATATAACGTTATGAATCACAATGAAGGACTATACATATAACGTTATGAATCACAATGAAGGACTATACATATAACGTTATGAATCACAATGAAAGACTATACATATAACTTTATGAATCACAATGAAGGACTATACATATAACGTTATGAATCACAATGAAGGACTATACATATAACGTTATGAATCACAATGAAGGACTATACATATAACGTTATGAATCACAATGAAAGACTATACATATAACGTTATGAATCACAATGAAGGACTATACATATAACGTTATGAATCACAATGAAGGACTATACATATAACGTTATGAATCACAATGAAAGACTATACATATAACGTTATGAATCACAATGAAGGACTATACATATAACGTTATGAATCACAATGAAAGACTATACATATAACGTTATGAATCACAATGAAGGACTATACATATAACGTTATGAATCACAATGAAGGACTATACATATAACGTTATGAATCACAATGAAGGACTATACATATAACGTTATGAACCGATGAGGAAAATGCAGGAACGGGTATCGAGACAGCATATCAAAAAATGTAGCGTACGTCATTCATAATATTGTACTGCAAGCAACATTGCAGAGAACGTGGAGATATTTCTACATTATGTGGCGCAATACAAACTTGATGCCATCCTCGCTCATGTTTCGTTGCAGCCATTGTTAGACATTATTATCAGTTGTTTACATTAGCGAAGGTGAATATTAGTAAGAAATTAGTTTGTAGTTCAATAAAACAAATATAGTTTAAGAGTTTGTAGTTCAATAAAACAAATATAGTTTGTAGTGCAATAAAACAAATATAGTTTAATATTTTAACATTATGCTATTCCATTAACCCCTTCTGTACCGATGTTGTCTTTTTTATTTGATTTCAGATATATTTAGACGATTTTATGTAGCTTAGGAAGGATATATGGTAGCTGAAAGGATTAATTGAGAGTCTGTAGCTTATTAAGGGCAGGTATTTAGTTTGTTCCCTACGTTTCCATGAAGCTTAAAATTACACCCCCTAGACCCCCTTTCAAGATAAATTTGTACATTTTTCGGTAGAAAAATGTCCCGGCCACAGGCCGGTTGCTCTTAAATTACAGGCTCGCTATCGCTCGCCAGGAAAAAATCGACACCTTAATGGCACGAAAGGTCTTAACATTGACAGAAATAGGGCAAAATGTCTTAAAATGTCCAAACTACTAGGGCGAACGTCTTCTCAAAAACAATGGGGCTAAACATGAGGGAGAAAAGGGTCCAGAAAAAATCCCTCAAGTGGAAATCTCCCCTTAATCGGTAGAAGTCCTTCCTAAGCTGAAGAGAATCGTCTAATAGTAGCCAAAATATAGTGAAAAAGGACGTCGTCGGTATAGAAGGGGTTAAAGGCGACTACAACATAGTGCGCAATAATTACGTTGTATTTGGTTGTTATCTTGTTCTGTAACCCCTTCAAAATCATGACGACCTCTTTCTAGTCTAGCTAACATTAGACGATTATATACAGCTTAGGATCGACCTATTGGAATCAGAGGGATAATAGCAAATAATCTCCTTGTACAATCGCCTGCACAAATACGTGATTCACTATTACACGATAATGTTGTGACCGTGAACATCAATTGAGATAAAACACTGGCTCGAGCTTGTGTTTAAAGGGAATTTTTCAAAAGTATTTTATCGACGATTCGGAGTTACTTAATAATATTTGTAACATTTGTCACTGCAGACGATTGTGTCATCATGTTCCTACATGTATGTATGCATATATATACTCATGCACATACCCCATAGCTGGGGGTGGCCAACTCGAGACAGAGCCCGAACAGGAAAAAAACAAAATCGGAGACCAGGGATCACTAAGGGCACTCCAGCACTCCTCCGTCCCTCGTCCTCCCGGAGAAGTTCAGGTCTCAGCAGGCAGACATGCAGCGGAACACACCACAGTGCCCGCCCAACACACATCCAGGCATACCCTTCATGTATACCGCCTCCCCGGGCCAGGCGCCTGACGGACTATTATCTAGTACAACTGGCACCCGACCCCCTCTCCCAAACGACCGCGTTTTCACTCATCTATTCACTAGCATTCTCCATTCATTTCTATTTATTACCACTTCTCTTGCCTGATCTATAGTCGTTCCTATATCTTCCTATGCTTGTACTGCAAATGTTCTCCATCTCAATTAAATGGAGGTCTTCCTACCCCTCTACCTCCCCTTATATCTGACACATATTCTCTTTGTAAGCCTTTCATCTTCCATTCGCTCAACATATCCATACCAGCACAGCGCCCTTCTGTCCACTCTGGCCGACAAATGTTCCTGCTGCCCCACTCTCCTACGTATGTTCCTGCTGCCCCACTCTCCTACGTATGTTCCTGCTGCCCCACTCTCCTACGTATGTTCCTGCTGCCCCACTCTCCTACGTATGTTCCTGCTGCCCCACTCTCCTACGTATGTTCCTGCTGCCCCACTCTCCTATGTATGTTCCTGCTGCCCCACTCTCCTACGTATGTTCCTGCTGCCCCACTCTCCTACGTATGTTCCTGCTGCCCCACTCTCCTACGTATGTTCCTGCTGCCCCACTCTCCTACGTATGTTCCTGCTGCCCCACTCTCCTACGTATGTTCCTGCTGCCCCACTCTCCTACGTATGTTCCTGCTGCCCCACTCTCCTACGTATGTTCCTGCTGCCCCACTCTCCTACGTATGTTCCTGCTGCCCCACTCTCCTACGTATGTTCCTGCTGCTCCACTCTCCTACGTATGTTCCTGCTGCCCCACTCTCCTACGTATGTTCCTGCTGCCCCACTCTCCTACGTATGTTCATGCTGCCCCACTCTCCTACGTATGTTGCTGCTGCCCCACTCTCCTACGTATGTTCCTGCTGCCCCACTCTTCTACGTATGTTCCTGCTGCCCCACTCTCCTACGTATGTTCCTGCTGCCCCACTCTCCTACGTAGGAGAGCACAGGACGTAGGAGAGCATCGACTCAGCACAGGACAACCAGGAAGGAGGACCGAAGACAGCGAGGACGGCAACCTACAAAGGAATTAAATACTAATCCGTCAAGAACCGCGAATTTGGATAAAGCTCCACCAACACGACCCAAATTCAAAACCGTCAGGGATAACGACCGAGGACCGAGGACAGCCATGAATGTAAATGTAGATCCGACCAGAACCAAAAATTCGATGAAAGAACGTTCTGCGAGTTCTAAAACCGCAACTTTAAAGGTTTTCTATGCAAACGCTCGTAGCATACGCAATAAATTTTCAGATTTAGAGGAACTAGTGTTTACAGAAAATTATGATGTGATTGGCATAACAGAATCTTGGTTCAATACAGAAGATAGAGACTTTTTAGCAGAGTATTCACTTCCCGGTTATGTAATGTTTGAGAACAGCCGAATAAATAAAAATGGAGGTGGCGTTTTATTTTATATCAAAGAAAGTCTTAACCCGACCCTCGTGTCAAAACCTCAAATTGTGAACGTCGACACATCTTTTGTGCTAATAAAGAATAATAAAGGTACAAAAATAATACTTGCGTTAATATACAGACCTCCAGCTCAATCAGTGCAAACTGACCGAGAAATTTACGAACAAATTGCAGATGTAAGTAACTCACAAGATACCGTAATTTTTGGCGACTTTAATTTACCTGTGACCAAGTGGGGCGATACTCTTACTTCACACTCTGGACATGACTTGTATACGAACTTGCAAGAGAGTTCGCTTTATCAATTTGTTCGAACGCCGACCCGTGGTAATAACGTTCTTGACATTGTACTTGCAACAAAAGAAGAATTGATAGAGAATTTGAATGTTGGTGATGAATTCAGTAACAGCGACCATCGTACGATAACTTTCACTTTAAAGTTTACTAGTAACGAACCAAATAGTAGCATCGAAAAAGTCCCTAATTTCAAGAAAGCAAACTTCCATAAACTTAGAGCTATGTTTAAAGAAACTGACTGGAGCTTTTTAATTAACAATAACGACATAAATACATCTTGGAAGTTATTCGAAACCACTTCCCTAAAAGCAGTGCAAGACTGCATACCATCGAAAATACGGCGTCCAGGCCATAATAATAAGCCCAAATGGTGGAATAAAGATATTTCAAACTGCCTGCTTGCTAAAAAAAAATGCTAATGATAGATTAAAATCCTCACAAAATGACGAAGAACGGGTGAAATTTGTAGAGCTACGACGCAAAGCCAAAAAGTTAATTAAGCAAAGTAAAAAGACCTTAGAGTTACATATTGCGAATCAAAGTAAAACAAACCCGAAAGAATTCTATAGTTATATCAGAAAGAAAAAAGTAGTTACTTCAACTGTTGGACCGTTAGTCGATGAAAAAGGAGAATACACCAAAGACGAAGTACAAATGAGTAATGCCCTCAATACCTTCTTTGCATCAGTTTTTACAACAGAGGACCTCAGTGATATCCCTACACCATCGCCGATTCAAATTGATAATTCAGATGTTCTAAGCAATATCACCGTTACAGAGAGAGAAGTATTGAATTGTTTAGATAAACTCAAGGTAAATAAAACGCCAGGACCTGATACAATCTCGCCTAGAGTTCTAAAGGAAGCTAAGAATGAGCTCTCCAAACCACTGACATTACTATTCAATAAATCCTTGCAGTCTGGAACTATGCCTGATCAGTGGAAGCTAGCCAACGTAACACCAATATTAAAAAAAGGCAGCAAATCCCTACCCAGTAACTATCGTCCAATTAGCTTAACCTCAGTTGTATGTAAAATGCTAGAAACGGTCATACGAGTGTTACGACCGGGCACTCGGGTACACTAGGGCTCTTACACAGGACTCGAGTATGGCTCGCTGCCACAACGGAAACACACGATCCCAACCCCAGAGTACTGCCAGCCGAACAAAAAACGCCACTACACTCCAGAGTTCTATCTGCTATAACGGGGTATACAAGAACTCGGTACTAGCGTTTCACACAACAGACTAATAACTAGACGGGAGTTATCTAGTCTGGTCAACAATCAAACAAAGAAGAAAGTACTACAACACTAAAGAATAGTGTTGGCCGAAGCCGAAGTAATCCACCCTTGACTAAGAACTTAAGAAGTCCTCCACCCTCTACTTCGGATCGGCACTATTACGTTACGTTAAACAATAGTCCTCGAGCATCAAGCAAGGAATCTTCTGATAAAGTTAGATGCTTCTCGAATACTCGTAAGAAGTAAGTATCGGATTTTGAACAGCAATTTAATGAATAACTCACTGGTAATTAAAGGCTTTAAATTGACATAAGAAGAATTATAAGAATAAGCAATAGGATATGGCAAACATTAAGAAGAAGTACTCCGACAATGCACTGGCAATAGCCTACTAAGATTGTGCTCGTGGGCCACTAATCTCTGAAGTAGCTAAGCGTGCCACACATGAAATCAATAGTGCATAAACAATAACATACATAAGGAGAAGCTTCAATACTATGCTGTATCTGCTGGTCGAGCAAAGTCTAGCTGGGATATTCTAAGGTTAGGAAACAATGGCTGAGCAAGCGGCTCGTAGCCTAGCGAGGTCCTTAAGACTGTGCGGCCAAATTACGTTAATTGACGGGATGCTCTCTTGAGAGATCCAGATCACTAGTATCTGGTTCTCTCCTGGCGATCCTCTCAAAGTCAAGCAAATGAGATAGCACAGTGTTGGGTGGCAGAGGCAAAAGCCCTCACTCGCAACACAGTGCTAAACTCCCACGGTACACAGTCAGAAAGACCACCTAGGCGTTCCACGTCTCCGTTGCAATTGTACTGGTTCAACCGCAACCTAGTACTCATAGGAAATCACAACTCAGAAACCCTATCCCAGTCTAGCATTGCCTAAACCAGCAGAAAACAGGAACATGAATAATCGCACACAGGGAAATGCATATACGAGTGCAACAAACATCAATCAATCCTATTCTAGTTAACCCTTCCAAAAATAGGCTATCTAACAGGCACTTATCTCGTGAGAACTCAAGCGATAATACTTTGGCTGACTAAATCTGCACCAAAGGGGTCATTGAGGTTATAAAGGGTCGAGAAGGAAGAAGATAGGCTGTTCAGAGAGTAGAGAAAGTTCACATCAGTCGGAAGAATATGGATAGTTGCAAGGGATATGAGAAGTCGCTCTGCCTGATGAGTTCTAAAGAATGGTGGCGAGGACCTCTCCTTTTTATACTCGGCCCTCTAGCGGCATATCGCAAACTACTAAGGACCGCCCACTGACAATCATTACGTAATATTCTCTCTCAATCTGGGATCGACAAAGGATTTCCCACGCGCTTGAGGAGGGAGGAGGGAGGAGGGAGGGAGGCCTACCTACCTCGTGGCGCGCTCCCCGGGCCGTCGTTACATAACTCTCTCTCTTCTCATCATTACATATAAGTCCCACACACAATACTTATATCTAATGATATAAAATAGAACTCGTTGACTTAGAAGAAAACAAAATACATATTTATAATACTTATAGTACAACGGCTCACATAAACTAAGTTAGGAAACTCTACACAGACTACAGCCAAAGTTCCTGCCCTGACGATCCTAGCGAGAGTGGGGCCTGACTGGGCGTTCTGTACAGCATGCTCATACTCGACATGCGTCACACCTCCCCCAAGATTTTACTTGCTCAACCCTGAGCTAAAATCTGATATACAGAACCCCATCAAACCCCTCACACCCAGCGACCGCATGGCACTAAAACAACGCTGAGTTTATCACTAAAACACATCTTATAAAAAAAAAATTCACATTTCATAACTCCTCCCAACAATAGTAAAAGACATAATATCATGCTCCCAGAGCGAGCTTACAGCAGCTCAGCCGTTTGATAGTTCGTGGACTACTCAAACTCTATAGGCTATGACAAACTTATACAATTATCTATATTAAAAGAAAGAGTTTTTTTTTATGATTTTTATATTTTAATATGTTTTTTCCGGCTGCACTATAAGGGCAGCCTATTTTTTCTTCTATACCAAACGCTCAACTCCTGCTTTACGACCCAATACGCTGGGCTACAACCGCGAGCCAACAAGCACCAAGCGCAAAACACTATTCAAACTAAAGCAGGAGGCTACCCGTGTGTCAATCTACCCAGGATCATATACCCTTGAACGACCATCTGCAACCACGTTGTCACAACCGGCAATATGGCGTATGTCCAGGTTATATACCAATAACCTTAGTGACCACCTGGTCAGCCTCATATTCCGATTGTGAAACTGGTCCAAGATCTTGAGAGGGTGATGATCTGGGTAAACTACAACGACCGGACCATAGGCTGGAACATAGACCTCGAAATGCCCCAGCGCATCATCGTCCTTTTCACTTTCATTCATCAGGTTCTGAAACGTTGCTAGTGCATTCTTAAGTCCGTCAGGCATAACATTGCACTGGTAGGTACTCCCGTCCACAACAAAACCACATACCTCTTTAGCACGCTCGGACAAAGTTACAAGCAACGACCACTCACGACATTCCTTATCCCTCAGACCCTTCGTCCACACGTAATCCAGCTCTGCTTGCACCATAGGCTGTCGAGCAGGATTTATACGGTAGGGAATTAAACTGAGCCTTGCACTATCTCCAGCCTGCATGTCGGATTCTACCCCGTACATCAGGCCTGGAGAAGCAACAAACATGCGAAAGTACTGCCATAGCCTAGTAAATAACTGCCTTGCACTGTCTCCACGAACAACATGCCTAGTGCCCTCCCACAACCCAGCCGAGACCGCAGCTTCTAACCTGTAGTCTCCCTCCTTCTCCACCTTCGTCCCTAGAACAGCCAGGTCATGAGAGGGACAATCAGTACCACCCGTGCAGTCACTCCCACAGTTCATTATTGCTAAGGCTTCCCCGCCGATACCGTACATGCGCACCCCCGCATTCCTTGTGACGACATCTGCCTGCGCAGCATCACCGCTTTTAGAGACATGGCCAGATACAGTCGGTCTATGGTAGGGCTGTTGCATTAGACTAGAGCAGCATTGGGAGGCTATGCGACGACCGGGCACTGCGATACCACAGCCGACCTTACCAATCTGCTCAATGTCCTCCTTTTGACCACCACCCTTGGCAGCCATGGGTCGACCCTGACCTGGCAACCATGCCAAAGCCTCGTCGCCCACCTTAAACCACCGAAACAACGAGGCTAACGGTCTTTCAACAGTCACGTGACCTGCCCGTGGAACATCTTGCACCGCCCGAGTTGTGAGACTCAGGGGCTCGGCACGACCAGTGGGGTATGAACCGAGCTGGTGCTGGAGTGCTGCACACTGCTGCTCAGGCAGGTGCTCTAGCGCTTCCACAGCCACCAGACTCGTGTCCCCCGCCCACGGCTCCGCCGAGACATAACAATCCCTACTCTCCTCCACCTGTGCCCTACTGCCCCCCTCTCCTTCTCCACCTTGGCCGCGGCAGACCAACGCAGGGACAGTAGGCTGCTCAGGTGGTTGCCTCACAAACTCCTCCAACAGGTTCACATGACATGCTTCCCCGTCCTCGTGTTTAATCTCGACAGCACCATTACCACACTTCTGAACTTCCGGATCCTCCAACTGCAGTTTACAAATATCTGAGGGAACCAACCCGTCCAGATGCTTCCGAAGCAACCCAAGTCCTCCCCCAACATCAAACTGAGCAACCCTTTTTTCTCTCCGTGTGCAACGTTGCTGCCTCGGAGTCTCTTCCTGCCCTACCTCCTCACTAGCTGTGACAGGTCCTGGGGCCTCTCCAGACTCCAACATAGGTGCCAATACTAAATCACCCAGGAGAGCCGCCGAGTCAAAACTCTTAAAACCAACTCCAGCTTTAGCCTCCTCCTGTTGATTGTTCCTCTGCTGGTCTGAAGACGGAGGACTAGGCTGTGACACTTTAGCTGCCCGAGCTCGGGTGACAGCACACGCCATGGGTTCTGCCTGGCACCGCTCGACACACTCTTGCTCTTCCCTACTCACGTCGGCCGTCCTCTCGGCAACGACTAAGGGTAGAACCTCAGAAGCGGGCATTGCAAAGTCGTTGCCGAGAAGAAGGTCGACGCCCTCCACTGGCAGTTTCTCCACAATCCCGACATCCAATTCACGTGCCACACCATCCACCTCTAACTCCAACCGCACCAGCGGGTATGACCGAGTTGCATTAATACCCTGCACCACTACCACCCGAGCCGCATTTATAGGGTAGCCAGTCAAGTTATTCATCAGAGTCTGGGAAGCACCTGTATCACGCAAGACCTCTACTCCATGCTTGCGCCCCGCCAACATCACGCAACCCCGCCCTCTATGGTCGCAAAAAGCATCCTGAGCAGGGTTCGAGCCTCCCAGGTGCTTCTGCATTGGCTGTGCCTCAGCCTCTGACGAACTGCCCCGGGCAAACTCAGAAGACTTCGGAGACACACCAATGTTGCAGGCCAAAGACACAGCTGCTGTAGGTGGTTTGCTAGGACAGACTCTTGCAAAGTGCCCCTTTTCATGACAATGATAACACTCCAACTCCCCTCTGGGCTTCCCTTGGTACTGGGAAGGGCCCGGCCCCTTCTTAAATGGGACGGTGCTAGTCTTGTGGTCAGTCTTGGTATCATAGCTCTTGTACTTGTTTGCATAATGTATATCACTAACTCGGGGGGGTGGGGCGTCACGCCCCTTGTTACCTGCCTCACTACGCTGGGCAGACCCGCACCCACGAATTAGTGATAGCCGGAGGTCAGCCATCTCAGCTGCCTCCTGTAGAGTTTTGGGGTTCTTTTCTTTAATAGTTAAAGTCATATCTGCACTAGTACACTTATAAAACTGCTCGAGCAGAAACAGCTCAGTCAACTGTTCGGCCGTCTCAGCTTTCTCAGAACGTGTCCAGTTTGTAAGTGCATCTTTTAAGTCCCGGGCGTGTTCAAGAAAGGTCGCCTCCCTAGTCTTCGTAACACCCCGAAACTTCAATCGATATGTTTCTGGTTGCAACTCGTATGCCCGTAGGACAGCTCTCTTCAATTCTGGGTAGTCAATGCAAGACTCTAAAGGTAGTGCATCATAAGCCTTCAGACCCTTACCCGTAAGTCTTGAGGAGACCAGAGCTGCCCACTTCTCTTCAGGCCAATTATGCTCCCTACACTTCTTCTCAAAACGATTAAAAAATTCTGTGACTTCAGTTTCACTAAATGCCGGCACCAACTTGACTAAGTGGGACAAGGACTGTTCTCTTACTTGGCCCTCACGGCCCATCCGAATCCCTGTCGACTCTGCACGAGTCTTATCTAAATCTATTTGAGCACAATATTTCTCCGAGTCGTACCTAAGCTCAGCCTCGTGTCTCCTGGTCTCATCCTCGTGCCTCCTGGTCTCATCCTCGTGCCTCCTAATCTCAGCCTCAATCTCCTTCTCATGCCTCCTAGACTCAATCTCCTGCTTCTTCGTCTCAATCTTAGCCATCTCAAGTTTAAATATCATATCTGGAGACAGGCAGGAAGAGGGAGCTGCCACTACTGAAGGAGGGGGGGCAAGAACTGGGGAACCACCATACGCACCACCCGAGGGCACTCCAATCTTCCAATTCTCATCCCTCTGTGGGAGAGTGCTAACCTCCGGCAACTGAGTGGACGGCACTGTGGGAGTCGAGTGAGAGGGGATCTGGGGAGGAACCCCCCCAAACGCCCTCTCCTCCGAAACCCCATGTCGCCCACGCAACACCCAGGAAATCAGCTCCCCCTTGGACATCCCTACTACATTGGATCTGCCCAAAACCTTGGCTATCAGGTGCAAGCCATAAACATTCACCCCAGTCAGCCTCTCCTCCGTCACGTGGTACCGCTTACTCACAAAAAGTCTAGCATCCTCCTCACTAGTTACTAACGGCACCTCCTCAAATGGCATCTCTCGCTCCTCGTCAGTACTAGGGCACGACATACTGAAGTTCACAAAAAATTCTCGAGACAAAAGTGTTAAACTCCCTTATGTAAGCACTAATTACTAAATTAACTGGAGTCTCTTAAATGCTCTCCTAATTGCCTTACAAAAAAAAATATTCTTCAATATGTACGCTAAAGTACGAACAAACAAATGTTGTACAACTCTGCAAAAAATTATACTGTTCACAAAATCCTAAGCAAGGTCGCCATTTGTTACGACCGGGCACTCGGGTACACTAGGGCTCTTACACAGGACTCGAGTATGGCTCGCTGCCACAACGGAAACACACGATCCCAACCCCAGAGTACTGCCAGCCGAACAAAAAACGCCACTACCCTCCAGAGTTCTATCTGCTATAACGGGGTATACAAGAACTCGGTACTAGCGTTTCACACAACAGACTAATAACAAGACGGGAGTTATCTAGTCTGGTCAACAATCAAACAAAGAAGAAAGTACTACAACACTAAAGAATAGTGTTGGCCGAAGCCGAAGTAATCCACCCTTGAACTAAGAACTTAAGAAGTCCTCCACCCTCTACTTCGGATCGGCACTATTACGTTACGTTAAACAATAGTCCTCGAGCATCAAGCAAGGAATCTTCTGATAAGTTAGATGCTTCTCGAATACTCATAAGAAGTAAGTATCGGATTTTGAACAGCAATTTAATGAATAACTCACTGGTAATTAAAGGCTTTAAATTGACATAAGAAGAATTATAAGAATAAGCAATAGGATATGGCAAACATTAAGAAGAAGTACTCCGACAATGCACTGGCAATAGCCTACTAAGATTGTGCTCGTGGGCCACTAATCTCTGAAGTAGCTAAGCGTGCCACACATGAAATCAATAGTGCATAAACAATAATATACATAAGGAGAAGCTTCAATACTATGCTGTATCTGCTGGTCGAGCAAAGTCTAGCTGGGATACATAAGGTTAAGAGACAATGGCTGAGCAAGCGGCTCGTAGCCTAGCGAGGTCCTTAAGACTGTGCGGCCAAATTACGTTAATTGACGGGATGCTCTCTTGAGAGATCCAGATCACTAGTATCTGGTTCTCTCCTGGCGATCCTCTCAAAGTCAAGCAAATGAGATAGCACAGTGTTGGGTGGCAGAGGCAAAAGCCCTCACTCGCAACACAGTGCTAAACTCCCACGGTACACAGTCAGAAAGACCACCTAGGCATTCCACGTCTCCGTTGCAATTGTACTGGTTCAACCGCAACCTAGTACTCATAGGAAATCACAACTCAGAAACCCTATCCCAGTCTAGCATTGCCTAAACCAGCAGAAAACAGGAACATGAATAATCGCACACAGGGAAATGCATATACGAGTGCAACAAACATCAATCAATCCTATTCTAGTTAACCCTTCCAAAAATAGGCTATCTAACAGGCACTTATCTCGTGAGAACTCAAGCGATAATACTTTGGCTGACTAAATCTGCACCAAAGGGGTCCTTGGTTAAAAAGGGACGAGAAGAGAAGAAGATAGGCTGTTCAGAGAGTAGAGAAAGTTCACATCAGTCGGAAGAATATGGATAGTTGCAAGGGATATGAGAAGTCGCTCTGCCTGATGAGTTCTAAGGAAAATGCGGCGGGACCTCCCTTTTTATACTCGGCCCTCTAGTGAGCATATCGCCAACTACTAAGGACCGCCCACTAGCAATCGTTACGTAATATTCTCTCTCAATCTGGGATCGACAAAGGATTTCCCACGCACTGAGAGGGAGGAGGGAAGAGGGAATTAGGCCTACCTGCCCGCGTGGCGCACTCACTGGCACCCGTTACATACTCTCTCTCTCCTCTCATCATTACAAATAAGTCCCACACACAACACTTATAACTAATGATATAAAATAGAACTCGTTGACTCAGATGAAAACAAAATACATATTTATAATACTTATAGTACAACGGCTCACATAAACTAAGTTAGGAAACTCTACACAGACTACAGCCAAAGTTCCTGCCCTGACGATCCTAGCGAGAGTGGGGCCTGACTGGGCGTTCTGTACAGCATGCTCATACTCGACATGCGTCACAGCACTAACTTATAATGTTGGTCCTGGTTGATTTGGCACTGGTTCAGACACACATTCTTCTAACACACACACAATTCTCTCTCTACATAAAACACACCCATCCACCCACTCAAACACACCCACACCCACAACACACACACACACTCACCCACCCACACCCACACACACACCCATCCACCCACTCAAACACACCCACACACACAACACACACACACACCCATCCACCCACTCAAACACACCCACACACAACACACACACCCACACAACACACAGACCCATCCACTATTCACCACACCACTCCCTCTGCAGTGGCCAAACACCTACAAGAAAATCCCTCCACCCTCACCCCAACTTTCCTCCACAATCTGGCCTCTACCACCACCACCACTTTTTATCCCACAACTTCTAGAGACAGACAAGGGCAGGGCAATCAACACAGACAAGGGCAGCGCAACATAGACAAGGGCAGGGCAACACAGACAAGGGCAGGGCAACACAGACAAGGGCAGGGCAAGCATCACAGACAAGGGCAGGGCAAGCATCACAGACAAGGACAGGGCAACACAGACAAGGGCAGGGCAAGCAACACAGACAAGGGCAGGGCAACATAGACAAGGGCAGGGCAACATAGACAAGGGCAGGGCAACACAGACAAGGGCAGGGCAAGCAACACAGACAAGGGTAGGGCAACACAGACAAGGGCAAGGCAAAGAACACAGACAAGGGCAGGGCAACACAGACAAGGGCAGGGCATCACAGACAAGGGCAGGGTAAGCAACACAGACAAGGGCAGGGAAACACAGACAAGGGCAGGGCAAGCAACACAGACAAGGGCAGGGCAAGCAACACAGACAAGGGCAGGGCAAGCAACACAGACAAGGGCAGGGCAACACAGACAACGGCAGGGCAACACAAACAAGGGCAGGGCAAGCAACACAGACAAGGGAAGGGCAAGCAACACAGACAAGGGAAGGGCAAGCAACACAGACAAGGGCAGGGCAAGCAACACAGACAAGGACAGGGCAACACAGACAACGGCAGGGCAAAACAGACAAGGGCAGGGCAACACAGACAAGGGCAGGGCAACACAGACAAGGGCAGGGCAAGCAACACAGACAAGGGCAGGGAAAGCAACACAGACAAGGGCAGGGAAAGCAACACAGACAAGGGCAGGTCAAGCAACACAGACAAGGGCAGGGCAAGCAACACAGACAAGGGCAGGGCAAGCAACACATACAAGGGCAGGGCAACACAGACAAGGGCAGGGCAACACAGACCAGGGCAAGAAACACAGACAAGGGCAGGCCAACACAGACAAGGGCAGGGCAAGCAACATACAGACAAGGGCAGGGCAACACAAACAAGGGCAGGACAAGCAACACACATACAAGGGCAGGGCAACACAGACAAGGGCAGGGCAAGCAACACAGACAAGGGCAGGGCAAGCAAAACAGACAAGGGCAGGGCAAGCAACACAGACAAGGGCAGGGCAACACAGACAAGGGCAGGGCAAGCAACACAGACAAGGGCAGGGCAAGCAACACAGACAAGGGCAGGACAACACAGACAAGGGCAGGGCAAGCAACACAGACAAGGGCAGGGCAACACAGACAAGGGCAGGGCAACACAGACAAGGGCAGGGCAACAGAGACAAGGGGAGGGCAACACAGAAAAGGGCAGGGCAGGGCAAGACAGACAAGGGCAGGGCAGTGCAACACAGACAAGGGCAGGGCAGGGCAACACAGACAAGGGCAGGGCAGGCCAACACAGACAAGGGCAGGGCAACACAGACAAGGGCAGGGCAGGGCAACACAGACAAGGGCAGGGCAAGCAACACAGACAAGGGCAGGGCAACACAGACAAGGGCAGGGCAACACAGACAAGAGCAGGGCAACACAGACAAGGGCAGGGAAACACAGACAAGGGCAGGGCAACACAGACAAGGGCAGGGCAACACAGACAAGGGCAGGGCAACACAGACAAGGGCAGGGCAAGCAACACAGACAAGGGCAGGGCAACACAGACAAGGACAGGGCAACACAGACAAGGGCAGGGCAAGCAACACAGACAAGGGCAGGGCAAGCAACACAGACAAGGGCAGGGCAACACAGACAAGGGCAGGGCAACACAGACAAGGGCAGGGCAAGCAACACAGACAAGGGCAGCGCAAGCAACACAGACAAGGGCAGAGCAAGCAACACAGACAAGGGCAGAGCAAGCAACACAGACAAGGGCAGAACAAGCAACACAGACAAGGGCAGAGCAAGCAACACAGACAAGGGCAGGGCAAGCAACACAGACAAGGGCAGAGCAACACAGACAAGGGCAGGGCAAGCAACACAGACAAGGGCAGAGCAACACAGACAAGGGCAGGGCAACACAGACAAGGGCAGGGCAACACAGACAAGGGCAGGGCAACACAGACAAGGGCAGGGCAAGCAACACAGACAAGGGCAGGGCAAGCAACACAGAAAAGGGCAGGTCAAGCAACACAGACAAGGGCAGGTCAAGCAACACAGACAAGGGCAGGGCAAGCAAGGGAATTGAGTGGAAGCTACCTATACTGCTGTTTGCGGATGATACAGTTCTGATGAGTGATAATGAATGGGAGTTGCATGGTCTGGTAAATGAGTTCGGAACAGTGCGAAAAACGGAATTTGAAGGTAAATACGGGGAAGAGCAAGGTTATGGTCTTCGAAAGGGGTGAAGTCACAGAGTGTGAGGTGAAGCTGAACGGTCAGGCTATGGAGATCGTCAACTCTTTTAAGTATCTGGGCAGTGTGTTGAGTAAAGATGGGACTATGGATGAAGAAGTGTGGGAGAGGGTACAACAGGGGAAGAGGGTTGTAGGAACGCTAAAAGCAGTAACAAGAAATAGGGTGGTCAGTATGGAAGTGAAGAAGTCCTTGCATGACAGTGTGGTAATCCCGACACTGACTTACGGAAGCGAAGCATGGACGTTGGTTGAGAGACTCAGACCAAGAGTGAGAGCAGTGGAAATTAATTACTTAAGGAGTGCGTGTGGAGATACATGGAGGGATAGACAGACTAATGAGGAAGTAAGAAGGTGTGGTGTGGAGGTAGATGTGCTGGAAAGTGTGAAAAGGAACAACTTGAGATGGTTCGGCCATATGGAACGTATGGAAAGCGAGAGAATGACTAAGAGGGTGTACGAGAGCGAGGTGGAGGGACAGAGAGGGAGAGGTAGACCGAATATGAGGTGGAAGGATGGAGTGAGGAAGTACATGAACAAGGGCGGTGCTGGTTAGGGGGAGGGGCGTTGACTGACTGGGGACAGAGGTGCATGGGGGCGGTTCGTTCGTGGCCACCCCTTCGGGGATCACGGCGTCAGGCAATAGATAGATAGATAGACCCCCATCAAGGTGTCAATATTTACCGCTCGCCAGCATATCTATATAGTTTTGCTTACAGCAAGCTAAATTGGTCAATATTTACGAGAATTTGTACATTTTTCGATAGAAACATATCTCCGGCGAAGCCGGATTTCTCCATACAATGATGGCTCGGTATCGCTCGCCAGGAAGAAATCAACACCTGGATGGGGATAAACGTCTTAAAACAGTAGGCTGAATGGGGCCGAATAGATACAAGCCAAAGAAAGAGGGAGAGAAAGAGAAAAAAAAAGCGAGATGGGCTTCCTTAATAATAATTTCTAGGCATATAACGGAGCCAGAGGTTTTTTACACATTGTATGATTTACCTAACCATACGACCGTGTGGCCTAATGGATAAGGCGTCGGACTTCGGATCCGAAGATTGCAGGTTCGAGTCCTGTCACGGTCGAAATTGTTTTTTGTGTTGATGCACTGGTCCTATCATATCGGGGGTTGACGTCACTTCTCTTCCCCACTCTACTTTGTATATATTTATTCTTTTCTAACAATTCAAGGGACTGGAGTTCTCGCAGAAAGGCTCCAGTCCTGACGTTATTCTTGACTTACAGTGTGCTGGCTTAATAATCCAATAAGGTTAATAGTCTCTGAAGTCCTATTTTAACTAAAACAAATCCTAACAATTATGTTGTGTAATTGGTCGATCATCCACATACTTGAAGGGGGGATGGTTCACTTTTTGGGCGACTTTTGCATGTATTCATTATTTAAGGGGGGATGGTTCACTTTTTGGGCGACTTTTGCATGTATTCATTATTTTTTCTCGTTTCCTCCCTAGACCTCCATCATATTTAAACAAAAAAACATCCATTAGATCCCCCTTCTAGATTAATTTGTACATTTTTCGGTAGAAAAATTTCCCGGCCGAAGGCCGGTTCTTCCAACATTACAGGCTCAATATCGTTCGCCAGGGGGGAAAATCGACACCTAAATAGCACGAAAGGTCTAAATATTGACGAAGAAATGGGGCGAAAGGTCTTAAAATCTACTAACTAATGGGGCAAACATTTTAACATCTGAAAACTAATGGGACTAAACATGAGGGAGAAAGTGGTCCAGAAAACCGACCCATCCCCCCTTAAAACAATCCACTCCTTAAATGACCGGACTGCTCATCCTGTAGCGTTAGCGACATTTATAATTCGTGTTATTCCAATGATATAAAAGCACCCGATATATATAAATAATTTGCAAGTGGTGGTATCATGTACATATTATCGTAAATAGTTTACAATGAAACTCCATGCACGACTCTAAATCATATAACTAATTGCATTAATTCGATATAATAATGCATACATACATACTGTATATACAGTATTGTACATACCGGTATATACAGTTTGCTACAAAATATTTATCAGCTCCTTGTCAATATTAACACAATCCCAGCCAAAAATGTAATCCTGGTATGACCAATTTACAAAACAAGAGACCCCCTTCCAAGTCAACCAGGCGAACAACACAAGTTAGCAGAGGACCTGCTCAAAAGACAAAAGACTATTTTACAATCGAGAGGTCCGGGGTCCGAATCCTCGGCTGGGTTGAGACAATTTGGGCTTGTCTCCTCTCACGTTGTAGCCCTCTGTTCACCTAGCAGAGAATAGGTACCAGACGTAATTCGAGGAGTTGTGACCTCGCTGCCGGGGTGTGTAGTGTGTGAAAAAAAAAGGTCTCAGCCTTACCCATAGATCGGACAATATGAGCTCTGAGCTCTCTTCCGGTAGGGTAATAGCTGGCGAGAGATCCTCAAGGATTTTCAAGATCGTAGGTGAATGACTAGGCTTACATACTTGTATGACAGACATACATGCCCTTGTGAACTTTAGTCACCCATAATGGCACTCTTGGTAGTAAATTCATAGAAAGGATATCCCAACTGCAACACAGCAGTTATGTGGAAGCTCCAACACCACATTGCCACCTCTACGGTCCAGGTAGTAGAGTTGGGAACAACTGTTCTCAAATATATGGCCTATATGGCCATATATTTGAGAAGCAATGCCACTAAGCTTAATACAAATTTTCTGAAGGCAGTCATTATATAATACATTATCGTTATTTAATGGTTAAACATAAACACACTAACCTGAGAGGAGAAGTAACATCCAGTTCCTAAAAAAGGGGCCTCTTGAGATCCATCAAACTACAGACCAATAGCTATAAGTCTATATAAGTAATATAAGTCTATATAATAGCTATAAATAGCTACCACTCTTGGTAAAGTCTTTGAAATTATATTAAATAATCACATAATTAAGCATCTTGAGAATAATAAATTAATCAGTGATAGGCAATATGGTTTTAGACAATGTCGATCAACTGCAGACATTCTTTGCCTTCTTACGCATCAAATCAACCAAGCTACAGACCAGCATGGTGAAACACATACAATAGCAATGGATATATCAAAGGCATTTGATAGAGTCTGGTATCAACCCTTATTGTCGAAGATGTCACACTACGGCCTTGCATCATTAGTTCCACTAATTTCTTCTTATCTTCATAATAGAAAAATACGTGTAATGGTAGATGGCCTTTATTCTCAATTTCACTCAATAAATGCTGGTGTTCCCCAGGGATCAGTTTTGGCCCCAACTCTGTTCCTCATTCATATCAATGATCTCATATCTACCACTCATAATCCAATACATTCCTACGCAGATGACTCAACACTCCACAGTTCCTTCACATTTACCAATTCTTTCACCCAACCCGATCTTATAAATTCAAAAATAAACACTGCAATTTCTCTGAACCAGGACCTTTCTAGAATTAATGAATGGGGACAAAAGAATCTAGTGTCCTTTAATGCACAGAAAACCAAGTACATTCAATTTTCTAACCGACAGAATCTCACTGACTCCCATATATTTGTTAATTATGTAAATATTCCCACTTCCCCTAGTATTGACATTCTCGGTGTAACATTAACTACTAACTTGAGCTGGACACATTATGTTAGAAGCATTGCTAAGAATGCCTCTAAAAAACTGGGACTCCTGTACAGAGTTCGAGAATTCTTCACTGACGAACAGTTGGCCGTAATATATAAAAGTCATGTGCGTTCTCAGATGGATTACAGATGGGCAACACAGACAAGGGCAGGGCAAGCAACACAGACAAGGGCAGGGCAACACAGATAAGGACAGGGCAACACAGACAAGGGCTGGGCAAGCAACACAGACAAGGGCAGGGCAACACAGACAAGGACAGGGCAACACAGACAAGGGCAGTGCAAGCAACACAGACAAGGGCAGGGCAACACAGACAAGGGCAGGGCAACACAGACAAGGGCAGGGCAACACAGACAAGGGCAGAGCAAGCAACACAGACAAGGGCAGGGCAAGCAACACAGACAAGGGCAGAGCAAGCAACACAGACAAGAGCAGAGCAAGCAACACAGACAAGGGCAGAGCAAGCAACACAGACAAGGGCAGAGCAAGCAACACAGACAAGGGCAGGGCAAGCAACACAGACAAGGGCAGAGCAAGCAACACAGACAAGGGAGAGCAAGCAACACAGACAAGGGCAGAGCAAGCAACACAGACAAGGGCAGAGCAAGCAACACAGACAAGGGCAGAGCAAGCAACACAGACAAGGGCAGAGCAAGCAACACAGACAAGGGCAGAGCAAGCAACACAGACAAGGGCAGAGCAAGCAACACAGACAAGGGCAGAGCAAGCAACACAGACAAGGGCAGAGCAAGCAACACAGACAAGGGCAGAGCAAGCAACACAGACAAGGGCAGAGCAAGCAACACAGACAAGGGCAGAGCAAGCAACACAGACAAGGGCAGAGCAAGCAACACAGACAAGGGCAGAGCAAGCAACACAGACAAGGGCAGAGCAAGCAACACAGACAAGGGCAGAGCAAGCAACACAGACAAGGGCAGAGCAAGCAACACACAGAATAAAAGAACAAATAAGAAGACAAATCAAGACGCCATGCAAGAAAAGTTATAAGATCGAAAATGAGCCCACTACACAGACTAGCATATAGAGTATACATCAATCTATCTATTGCCGGACGCCTTACGCCTTACGGACGCCTTACATGAGGGTGGCCATACACAAATACATTTACTCAGATGATAACAATGTACAAAAATACAAATTCCAAATAAATATAGACAGCAAATAACCCACAAACAATATTAACAAAAAGAAAAAATATTAAATAAGAGTAAGAAAAACCCTGCCAGAGTCCGAAGAAACTCCAAAGGTCAGGATAAACACAAAAACAAAAATAATGCGAGAACCTCCGGTCAGAGGTGTTGCAGTACGGTACGCTTTCATTTTTTTTTTTTTTTGTTTAAATCAACACCACTTCTCATCCGACTGACTCTCTACACATACACAGGAACGCTCTGACATTCTTAAGGGGGGTCACCGGCTTTTTTGTTTTTTATCTTTCTCTCCTTTTCTCTCTTTCCCTGGCTTGCATCCATTCGGCCCCATTCAGCCAACTGTTTTAAGACGTTTATCCCCATCCAGGTGTCGATTTCTTCCTGGCGAGCGATGGCGAGCCAGCTTTGTATGGAGAAATCCGGCTTCGCCGGAGACATTTTTCTGTCGAAAAATGTACAAATTTAGCTTGCTGTCAAAACAAAAATATATATATACTGGCTCGCTACTGCTCGGAGGAAAATATTGACACCAGGATGGGGGTAAACGTCTTAAAACAGTAGGCTGAATGGGGCCGAATGGATACAAGCCAAAGAGAGAGGGAGAGAAAGAGAGGTGGGCCCCCATAACGTGTATTGGTATGTTACATTTATACAGATATTAACTAGTTTGAAGTACCGGTAAATTAGATTAGGTTTGGTTTAGTACAGCAGGCAATAAATCCCTGTGTCCCAGAGACATCTTAATTATGCTGTAATCAATCAATTTGTAATTGCATAAAGACAAAAACATATGGGATCCACGAATATTTATGAGTGACTGTACCATGTCAACCAACGCCGCGACTACATTCACTACCTCAGCCATAACAACCTTAACCACAGCCACCATCTCTACCACTTCAACCATCATTAACCCCTACAGTACCGGTGATGTCCTATAAATTCTATTCAAGCTATATTCAGACGATTTTGGGCAACTTAAGGATCTGTGGTAGTAAAAGAGGTTAAGTGAGATAGTTCGAAGTCTGTTAGTTGCTGGCGGGCCTTTTTAGACTGAATAAAATCGTCTAATAGTAGCCAGAATGAAGTTAAAAGGACGTTACCGGTGCTGAATGGGTTAACACACTATCATAATAACTACCAGGATGCTCAACCAGGGCAATTTGGTTTTAAGACTGGAATGAAAATGAAAAGTGACAGGGGAAACTTACTTGAAATGTATCTGTTTAGGCCATCTGATCACTTCTAATGCGATAATATGTAGAGCATAGCTGTATATTTGCGTATTTAATATCAATAATGACTATAAGAGAACGGACTCTATTTTAGGATTGGCCATTTCTCATAGACAACAATATAGGCTAATGTAGAGCATACCTGTACATTTGCGTATTTATAATTAATAATGTTTAGAAAAGAACAGACTCTATTTTCGGACTGGTCTTAAATAGCTTCTTGCTTGCCAACATGCTAACAACCCAGCATTAAGGGGAGGTTTTTAGTTTGCTCCCTAAAACTTCCATCAAGCTTAAAATTACACCTAGACCCCCTTTCAAGATAAATATAAATTTTTCGGCAAAAGAAATTTCCGGCCGAAGGCCGGTTCCTCTTATATTACAGGCTCGCTCATCGACACCTAAATGGCACGAAAGGTCTTAAAATTGACAGAAATGGGGCGAAAGTTCTTAAAATCGCTAAACTAATGGGGCGAATGTCGTTAAATTTCAAAAGCAATGGGGTTAAACATGAGGGAGAAAGGATTCCAGAAAAAAATCCCTCAAGTGGAAATCTCCCCTTAATCACACCACTTTCGTCACAACAACCACCACCACCAATCCCTCAACCACAGCCACACCATACCAACCACCACCACCACCAACACTACCATTAAGGGAGCCCACCTCGCTTTTTTATCTTTCTCTCCCTCTCTCTTTGGCTTGTATCCATTCGGCCCCATTCAGCCTACAATTTTAAGACGTTTACCCCCATCCAGGTGTCAATATTTTCCTGGCGAGCGGTAGCGAGCTAGTATATATATATTTTTGCTTTGACAGCAAGCTAAACTTGTAAATTTTTCGATAGAAAAATTTCTCCGAAGCCGGATTTCTCCATACAATGCTGGCTCGCTATCGCTCGCCAGGAAAAAATCGACACCTAATGGGGATGAACGTCTTAAAACAGTTGGCTGAATGGATACAAGCCAGTGAAAGAGAGAGAAAACAAAACAAAAGCATGTGACCCCCATTAACCCCCCACCCTTCATCCCCCACCACCGAGATCGTATTTTTGGGCAGGATCGGCAAAGTTGTGCGACTTACGAGCGTAATGAAGGGCGGCGGGGAAAGAGGACAAACACGCTCCTCCAGCCCTTCCAACGCGAGGAAACTTCCGGATGACATGATGGGGCGGGGCGGGGCGGGGAGGGGTGGAGAAGGTAAGAGAGAAGGAAGGGGGCGAGTTGAAAGAGGGAGGGGTAGCTAGAAAGAGAGAGGAAGGGATAGTCAGATAATAAATATACACAAAGTAAAGCCTCTTTCACACACAAGACTATGTCAACAAGTCCTCAGCTGTCCTTGGCTGACTTTATGGATTTCTGGGTCGGGACCGAATGTGGGGGACCATGGCATTAGCTCGACGTCACCCCTGAAATACATTGCCAAGTCTAGCGGTAAACGAGACAAACTGACCAATTTGAAGTTTCAGGGACGTAATCTGTTTCCGTCCTTGTCCTGTCATTGATTCGTCCTTGTTTTATGGATGGTATAAAGGCTGCACAAGTGTGGTTGATGAACGGTAGATGGACAGGATACCCGCGTTTGCTCTCCTCCGGCAAGACTCCTCCCCCCTCATTGCCCTTCCTCCGTTCACGTTGACCTCCCACCGTCTTTATTGCCTGCCACCCACGCCCTCTGGCTGCCTAGTGATGGTGGTGACCCAGGGCCGACCGTTCCAACATTTTTGGACACTTAACAAAAGACGGGGATGTCCAAGCGTCCATGCTTGCAGCCCCCCCCCCCCCCCCCCCCCCCCCGCCTGCAAAGGTGACCAACTGAAATGCGACTATACTCTATTTTTTCCAGCTAATCGTAAATTGAATCTCTTATTAGCTGATTTCTCGATACTTAATGGAAATATATGAAACTACTATGGTTGTGTGTCATATTAATGCCAAGTTTTCAGAATAACCATCATCTTTCGTTACAAAATCTACCTTATAGCCGAGTAACACAGATAGAAACATGACACTTTACCTTCAGCTGAAAAAAAATAGACTATAATATTGTATGTAAATACGGGCAGCATCTGTTCCTTATGAGAGAGCTGATTACACTGGTTCAAGACTACTTACACTACCACGGCCACTTCAACTGTCCACTTGTGATCCACAAGTACTTCTCACCTTACAAACAATCTTGCCAAGCTAGACTAATCAACAATAGAGACTGCTTTGTTTTCCCATGATAGTCCGGTCCATTATTAGGCAATACATGATAATGAAGTGAAGATGAACATGGGCAAAAACAGACCTAAAGCGACGTTTTTCACCCAGAGTACCCCCAAATGGTGAAACACGTGTTTTGAGTTAGTTTTATCCCATCCTGAGTCCAATTGGCCAAGATAGCTCAAAAACACGTATTTAGGCTGTGTTCGGGCAAAATCGTAAATTTCGCCTAAATGTGACCCAAATGGACATATTCGAGCAAAAGTGATAACAAAAAAAACATGATGAAAAATGTGGTTTTGGACCGTTTTAGCTCATTCTGTGCCAAATTCGCCGAGATAGCTCAAAATTTGAAAATTTAAAACAACTTAGGCCTATATGTTACTTGCTTAAATGCCCAGAATGGTTTCATGGCGAGTCGTTGTCCGATCTCTTTATTGCGAGGGTTTCTAGATGAAGTGGCAGCTGAGGACGCTAGGAGTGTCTGTGGAGAGGGTGCGAGAGAGAGAGAGAGAGCCCAGGGAGCTTCAAGAGTGTGATGGACAGGGTGGAGAGTGAAGGGTGTGAGAGGGTGCGAAAGTAAGAGTGGAATGGAAACTGGGAAGGGAGCCAGATGAAGTGGTGTGCCTGTTTCAATACAATGGTCTCTTCTTGTAAGGTACATATGCCCCTCCTCCGTTGTGTCCACATTTCAGAGTTTAATTTTGCAATGCAGTGCGAGTATTGAGGTAAGTGTGACAGAGATGTACTTTAAGCTACGTGAGAACAGAGAGAAGAAAAGTGGCTGGGTAAAAAATATGAAATGTGACAAAAGTGAGAAAATGAAGGGTTCAGAGAGGCGGAGTGTCTAACCAAGTGTCAAAATAGAGTTCAGGTGAAGAGAGAACAGAATAGGTGATGAGAATGCTTGCATTAAGAGTGCCTCTCCCAGGATTATGGAAAATGACAGAGAAGTGTAAAGTGTACAGTGTATTTGTAAGTTGTTCTACAATCCGCCCCCCCCCCCCCCCCCATAACAATAGGCACATCTATTAAGCCTTACAGTACCAGGGACGTCTTTTTCATTAGATTTCAGCTACATTTAGACGATTCTATAAAGCTTAGGAAGGTTATATGGTAGCTAAAAGAAGTAATTGAGGTAGTCTGTAATATTTCAACGGGTAGACATGCCTCTTAAGTTGAATACAATCGTCTAATCGTTGCCAAAATATAAAAAAGGACGTCAGCGGTACTGAATGGGTTAGTCAGTTGTTCCAGAATAATACCCCACCCCCCAT
>JBAKBP010023380.1:0-37058 GCA_037953745.1 Lithodes maja
TTGGCCATCTAATATTATGTCATGTGTCACTTTCACTTTGGTAAATATGCTTCAGAGAGTGTCACTGTCACTGATAATGCTCATTTTCACTTGATACGGTACATTTTATTAGTAATTGAGGTAGGTTATTGTTATATTAGGCACTGATTATTCGTTATCACAGGTGTTTATTATACTTTGGCCATCTAATATTATGTCATGTGTCACTTTCACTTAGTTATATGCTTTGTAAACGTTTTATATACAATTTATTGTGTCTTTTTTCACTTATTTATATATGTTTTCATAATACATGACTTTTTTATCACAATACACCTGTACATTGTTTTATTTCCACTTGTTGCCTATATACATACATATTGTCAGTCTTTGGTACTTTCACTATGATTATTAGTTAGTACTCCTGCTTGGTGTGGTATTCAGCAAAGCACGGTATAGCACATAGTGACACCTGGCACTCCACACACTGCATGGTGGTCTTTTTCTGCTTCCTCGGCCTCACCTGGCTGTTCCAGCAGACATGGCACCGCCTTCTGCTAATGGTGACTCCATCTCGTTCCAGAGGCAGGTAACCGAGCTTGTGCACATTTAGATACTGTGCACACTGCATGCGGTCCTGAACGGGGCGCCCAGGTTGTGCCACTGCCCTCTGTGGCGTAGCATACCTATCCAGGAGCTCCACCAACACCTGTTTTTGGAACCTCCGCAGGCTACTGAACTTCCTGGGTGTGCGCGGATTCCGAAGCCTGTAGATATTGTAGGCATTCAGCATTGACATGTCCACCATGTGCAGAAAGAACTTTTTGTACCATCTGCACGAGGTACGCAGACAGTCGATGAAGCCTATCTGCATGTCGGACTTGTCCACCAGCCTCATATTTATGTTGTAGTCCATTACAGCATCGGGCTTGGTCACCCTGACTTGGGTGCGGCGATCCACCTTGCCAGTCTCAACCATTTCCCCCTTGTGGACGGTGCTCAGGAGGTTGACCTTCCGCTGGTCGTGCCAGTGGATAGCCAGAATGGGTCCCGACTTCTTCTTGAAGACATCGCCTTTCTTGGTTTTAGGAGGGAAAGTTGGCATGCCCTTCCTTTTCGCTCTAACTGTGCCTACAGTCCCCGTCTTGCGCTGATGGAGGTACTTTGAGAGAGTGGGGGACGTGTAGTAGTTGTCCGTGTAGAGGACGTGATTCTTCTGGAAGTACCGGTTCATCATGGCTTGAACCACTGCTCCGCCAAAGCCAATGAGGGGGTCTATTTCCACGTCCCCTTCCTTCCCGCTGTAGACCAGGAAGTCCAGGACATAGCCAGTTTGGCAATAGCACAGCACAAAGAACTTTATACCAAAGCGATGTCTCTTTGAGGGGATGTACTGCCTGAAGCTCAGCTTTCCCCGGAACAGCACAAGAGACTCGTCAATACAGACGTTGCAGAAGGGCGTGAAGTATGACGTGAAACGTTCTCTCATCATCTCGTACAATGTCCTAATCTTCCACAGCTTGTCAGGGAGATGCATGTCGGTGTTGGTGACAAGATGGAGCGCTCCGAGGATGTCGAGGTACCGGTCCCGAGAGATGTATTTCCCGAAGGCAGGGGTGGATATCAGATCTTTGGTGATCCAATAGTCAGCCAACCTGTGCTTCTTTACATGAGGCATTAGCATGGTGATTGCCAGGAACACCATGAACTCGGGATGAGTCACTGGGGTCCACCGCTTCATGTGGCCCTTGGTCACCTTGCCAAAAAAGTTCACCTGGATTTGGTAGTGCTTGTTTGTCTCTTCTATGACAAACTCAGTAACCTCCTTATCAAAAAATGCCTCAAAAAGCTCATGTGGTGGAGCATTGGGGCCTGCAGGAAAACTTGGGGTAACTCCTGAAGCCTCCTGTACCTCATCAAAAGGGGTTACATCAGGGTCATTCACTTCATCAGCAGCCACATCCTGCCAGTTGAAAATATAAAATGGGTCCTTCTGGCGACGCTGACGAGGAGCTACAGCTGGGGCAGCACGCCCACGAACTTTGGCGGCGCGCACCCTAGGGCGGCCAGGAGCGCGACGGCGCCCAGGCCCAGCCCGGCGGCCAGCCCGGCGGCCAGGGCGGCCAGGAGCACGACGGCCCTGGGCAAAGCGTCTGGGTTGAGGGTCGTCGATGTCCATAAAGTCATCGTCGTTGTCGTCAGAGCCGTCATCTTGCCCTGACGGTGGACCCAGGTAATCATGGCCAGAGTCATCTGTGAGGTGCCCTTCATCTTCAGACCCCCCTCATAATCTCGCGGGGAACGAATGATGCGTGGGCGGCGTGTAGGTCGGCGAGGTGGGGAAGGAGTGGCAGGTGAGGCTCTGTCATCTTCATGCAGAGGTTCGGGGCTCCTTGGCCTACGACGAGTCGTAGACAGCACTGGTTCAGTGTCTGTAGGTGCAGATATGGATGCGAGGTCAAATACATCATCAGGAACCTCTGTTGTAGGCTGGAGAGGTGGGGTGGACCCTGGGGAAACTTGCGGGGGCGTATGGCTGGGACCGGCAGGGGTGGAAGCCGCGGGAGCCTCGAACAAAGAGCGCCTACTTGTAGCTCCTTTTTTAACATATTTTCTCCCTTTTCCCTTTTCTGTAGTAGTATGTCTCCTCTCGGGGGAAATAGGGGGTAAATAGGCCGAAAGTGGGGGGTCCTCAACCCTAGGCAGTGCTGGTGGTGGTGGGGAAGAATGGCGGGCGCCTGGGGCAACTTGGGTGGCGTGGGTAGATAAGGAAGACAATGGCGGGTCAACCTCACCCTCACGCTCAGCCTCACTGGCACCCTCACGCACTGCTCCCTCACCAAGTTTTAGGGCCTCTTTCCTGGCTGCCGTGGCCGCCTTTTCAAGAACTTGCTTCTTATAGAAACGTATCTTGAATGGGGATTTAGCTGGCGAAGGGCTAGGTGTCGTGTCACTCAACCTAAACTTGGCAGTCGACCTAGTGCTGTCCCATTCGCTCACTCTCACTACACTCTCATCACCTTGCACAACTATATCACGTTCAGTACTATCATCACTTTCATCGTCATGCTCAAATCCAATAAAAAGCGCGTCTCTTTGATGAATTTCGTCTAGATCGTCTAAATCTTCACTATAGTGAGACTGATAAGACTCGGAGCTATCACTGCCCAAGTCATCAACACTATTTTGTCCTTCACCACGTTCATAACTCCTCAAAGCTATTTCAATACCTCCGGGAGTCAACGCATCTTGTACGTGCCTTTGCGTTAGGGCGCGACGAACATGGGCAGGCGTCGAAGGGAGCATGGAATCGGACACAGAGGAATCACTTTTTGGGCTAGTATCCATGTTGGCGGCAGGGTAGAGACTGTTTTGGTGGCGTACATGCTGTCTGGTGGCGTCGCCTAGCGACGCCTGGCGACCACGGAACGAAATATTTACGCGCGCCATTCGAAAGCACATACGCAAGCAATGGTACAGTGTTGTACCACCCGGGTTCCTCGGGTCAAACCATAATGGTACACACGTGTACCACCCGGGGTTGAAGGGTTAAGGGTGTTCAGTATGGATAAGTGCTTTTATTAATTTAGTACTTGTATTAAGGTAAAGTCTCTTTAAGAGTAGTTCTCGTATTTTAATATTTATTACTAAGATGATATTTTAATTTAAGAGTAGTTCTCGTATTTTAATATTTATTACCAAGATGATATTTTAATTTAAGAGTTATTCTCGTATTTTAATCAGATTTCAAATTAGTCTTCTGGATATTATATAGGGTTAATCTTCCTCACTTCATTTAATCATTAGGGTATAAATATATATGGATAAGAAAAGAATACACAATTTTTGTTAATATAATAAAATCAAATTTAAGTAATATAACAAAACCATTATGTATTATATAATTATAATTTAAAGTTATAAAACAAAATAAACAAATACAATGGTAATTAATATTAATGCAAAATATTTAATTTATACAAAATGAAAACAAAAAGAAAATCTATCTATCTATCTATCTATTGCCTGACGCCGTGATCCCCGAAGGGGTGGCCACGAACGAACCGCCCCCATGCACCTCTGTCCCCAGTCAGTCGACGCCCCTCCCCCCAACCAGCACCGCCTTCGTTCATGTAGTTCCTCACTCCATCCTTCCACCTCATATTCGGTCTACCTCTCCCCCTCTGTCCCTCCACCTCGCTCTCGTACACCCTCTTAGTCATTCTCTCGCTTTCCATACGTTCCATATGGCCGAACCATCTCAAGTTGTTCCTTTTCACACTTTCCAGCACATCTACCTCCACACCACACCTCCTTCTTACTTCCTCATTAGTCTGTCTATCCCTCCATGTAACTCCGCACGCACTCCTTAAGTAATTCATTTCCACTGCTCTCACTCTTGGTCTGAGTCTCTAAACCAACGTCCATGCTTCGCTTCCGTAAGTCAGTGTCGGGATTACCACACTGTCATGCAAGGACTTCTTCACTTCCATACTGACCACCCTATTTCTTGTTACTGCTTTTAGCGTTCCTACAACCCTCTTCCCCTGTTGTACCCTCTCCCGCACCTCTTCATCCATAGTCCCATCTTTACTCAACACACTGCCCAGTACTTAAGGGGGGCGTCCGGCTCATACTCGTAATAGTGCTCAAAACGGCAATATTGCGCAACCCGATATATGGCATCATCACCCATCCCTCTGTCTTCAGTTAAAATCCTGAGGCAATATTCCGTCTGGAAGCATGTTATTTCTGGGCTAGTTTAAAGTTTTCGCGGGTCGCGGGTCGCGCAGAAGCGTAGAAAATGCATTATGGGTTTCAGATCTGCAAAACAAAAAAACTAAAACCATGAATTTTTGGTGAAAATATGACGTTCTTAGATATTTTGCCTAACAGTATCTGGTACTCAACCCGGGTAACAACGAAGGGTGTGGTGGTAGTGGAGGAGAAAGAGCAGTGTGGTCCAAGCCGCGAGAGAGGTAGGGTGCGGCTGGCCGGCTGGCTTGCAACAGCTCTCGTGCCTTAGTACCTCACGTAAGAAAGTTCACTTGTCGGCGCAATTCTGACGTAACCAAACATGCTACAACAATGTTTCTGGTGTCATTGGAAAGGGCATGAAATTCTATACAACTCCACGTCGCCATTTTTTTTTATTTCTTTCCCATTTCGACACACAACCCCGAGACATTTGTCACCTAATTTGTACCTAATTTGTACCTAATTGTAAATGCCCTAATTCTACAATTAGATACAAAATTGAAAAAGTATCGACGTACAATTGAAACTACACCTATTGTTAGTACCCCCAATGCATTAAAACAATCAAGCAACAACATTTAAATGAGATTTTGATTTTACAAAAAGTCATAAATTTACACACCTAACTCAAAAAATAATTGTCCTAGAGAATTAAAATTTTGGAAATTTCTTAGTTGTTAGGTCCCCTATACGTGTACAAAATCTTATGAAATACAGACAAAATCCACTGACACGTTCTAGAGTAAAGCTGGACGCTCCCGGACGCTCCCCTTAAAAGAGTTGACGATCTCCATAGCCTGACCGTTCAGCTTCACCTCACACTCTGTGACTTCACCCCTTTCGAAGACCATAACCTTGCTCTTCCCCGTATTTACCTTCAAATTCCGTTTTTCGCACACTGTTCCAAACTCATTTACCAGACCCTGCAACTCCCATTCATTATCACTCATCAGAACTGTATCATCCGCAAACAGCAGTATAGGTAGCTTCCACTCAATTCCCTCCCTTTTCAGCGATACACCAACATCCACTGCTCTTGATAGTATTTCTTTCATAACTCCATCCATATATACAGTAAACAACCACGGGGACATCACACACCCTTGTTTCAAACCAACATTCAGGTCAAAGAACTCGCTCTGCTCACTCTCCACACGTACTGCCGCCTTTGCACCCTCATACATGCTCTTCACTGCTTTCAGCAACTTGCCCTCTACTCTGTATATTCTAAGTACTTTCCACAAACCTTCTCTATCCACTCTGTCATAGGCCTTCTCCAAGTCCATAAAGGCAACATACACCTTTTGTTTCTTCTCCAGATACTTCTCCACAACACAATTCAGGGTAAAAATCTGATCTACACATCCTCTTCCCTTCCTAAAGCCTCCCTGCTCGTCGCCTATCCATTTCTCCGTTCTCACTCTCACTCTCTCAATCACTACCCTACTGTATACCTTCCGTACTACGCTTAGAAGACATATTCCTCGGTGGTTAGCACACACTCCTCTTTCCCCTTTGCCCTTATATAGGGGGACTATTATGCCAGTCTTCCAGTCATCGGGTGCACTCCCCTTCTCCCATGCTAGTTTGCACATTTTCCATACCCATTCTATCACTATCTCACCACCATACCTCAACATTTCCCCACACACTCCATCTGTTCTTGGTGCTTTCCCCAACTTCACTCTTTTCATGGCTTCCCACACTTCTGACCTCCTGATCCCCACCTCCTCCTCCACTACTTCTCTTCTTCTCCCTCCCATACCATATCCAGCTATGTTTGCTGGCTCTTCATTCCTTTCATTTAGCAACTCACTGAAGTACTCCCTCCATCTTTCGACTCTCTCTTGCTTCTCGGCTAGCATTCTCCCATTCTTATCTTTCACACCCTTACTGTTTCCCTTGCTACCTTCCCTAACTTTCTTGACTTCTTTCCAGAACAGTTTCTTACTCTCCCTCCATTTTACACTCAGATTCCTTCCATATTCCTCATCTACTCTTCTCTTACTTTCCTTCACTACTCTCTTCACCACCCTCTTACTCTCCACGTACCTCGCTCGTTTCTGTCTCTCGGAATCTTCATTCCCTCTACTACCCAACCACTCTCTATATGCTTTCTTCTTTTCTTCCACAGCTATTCTTACCTCTTCTGTCCACCATGCTGTACCTTTCACTCCCCTCCCTCTTCTCCTCACTCCACACACCTCCTCACATGCTGCACAGATCTCATCCTTAAACACCTTGCTCATCTCCTCCACTTCCTCCATAACTTCCAGGTCGAACCCACCTAGTCGTCTTTCCACTGCTCTCCTGTACTCCTCCCTGACTTCCTCCTCCTGCAACCTCTCCACCCTCCTCACCATTCCACCCTCCTCTCGCCTCCCTCCCGCTCTCCTCACCCACTTCTTTTGTATCCTAACCTTAGCTACCACTACATAATGATCAGACAGACCCCCTCTAATACCCCTATACACCCTAGCATCCATCACAGATTTCTTCATTTGCTCATCCACACATACATAATCAATCAAAAGAAAATGAAAATGAAAATATAAGTTATAGTCACGATATCTCCCGTAGTCAAACCGAAGGGGTGTAGTTCCTGGAGCTTTAAAACAACGCTCTCTGGAAGCGATATTCCCGAGAACGTTGCACCGAGAAAGTCTAAGATAACACTGACCCTACTCATTATTCCCGCCCCGTCATTGACTACAGTAGATTTAATGTGACCAGAAAAGAAACTTCTGACCCCCTGGTGTTCATGAGCAGAGATAGCATTGAACTTTAATTTGAATACATATTTATTGAGTGAGACTTCGAAACTCTGCTCGATCAAAATGAGAGGGATAGAAGTAAGAAGGATATTGGGATGCGAAGTTTCGGGCCTCTGTTGGTTTGGTTGCTTGAAGCCCCGACCCCGATCTCAGACTGGTTGATGCGTTTGAAGGGTGGAAGTGAACCCGTACAGTCAGAGCCTATAGGTCTGTGACAAAATATATATATATATATATATATGCATTACTTTATTTTATTTACGTGTACAATAGAATTATTTCTGAATTTATTACCTGAAGATAACCTGGCTTTCTTGTTTTGTTTTTTCAGTGTCAACCCAGGAGCCATTTCCCTTCTCGGTGGAAAGGGTTGTGGCCCTACCAGGTAAGTAAAATTGACAACCTTCATGACTGACATGTCTTCTATGAACATTATACAATTATTGGCAAGGAAAATTATATAAAAGTGTTGTATATTGTGCAAAGACATACAACTGTATGAACATTCTCATATATTTTCATAACAATAACAATGCATGGAAACAATTGCGCAAAGCTCACGAACCAATTACGCTATATTATTTTGGTTTTCAACATTAGAAAGAGCACAATTTTCCGATTCCGGTGATATATACAGTTATATACGTATCCGAGCAAATAACGCTACGATGAGGTGGGGAACAGCTCGGAACCCGGCTAGCGTCGGCGGAACAGAGACGGGTGAAGCGTAAATATTTGCATTTTGGCTCTTCATTTCAAATATTTATAGCGCAAAAAGTATTTGTCCTAGGAACTTCTAGTTTGTTTTATACTCATCAGGATTATTTGCCGTATTCATACAGCCTACATTTAAAACCATACACTTCGTAGCAACGAAATAAATCGAAAATGTTATAAACCATATCAATCAAAATCATATTTTTTTTTTCAGTCCCTGCTTGAGAACTATTGAAGATAAACAATTTCTGTTTTCAGATTTGGAAGGAGGAGAAAAAATACTATTATTTGAGCAAAACAAATATATGGTCATCACTCACAATTTAGAGATAAGACGGTGTGAAGACAATTGCATGGGAAATAATTGTATTACGGACTCATTTACACTTTCATATTTCAATTTATTTAAATTTTTTTTTTGTTTTATCATGTACTATAAATATTCCTCTTTCCATTGACATATGATACATCACAATAAACAGCATTCTGGTGGATGGAAATAGAGAAAAATGTAAGGCATCGACAACACTCATGAGCCAAATTCAAGACTGAAAAGCTATGTCAACCGCCTCCTCGGACTTATTGGAACATAATATGTCGCAAGGAGTTAAATAGGTGACAAATTAAGAATGACACAAAACAACCCCACTAACCTCGGTCAATTGGGGGTCCTAAAGGGGGGGGGTGGGGGCAGCTTCAGCCAACAGCTGGTGCCGGGCAGTCTTCAAACCTTCTGCCCGCCATACCACAGCTGAGCGCGGCAGCATGGCAGATGTACGATGCGTCCAGTTTTTGAGTGAGGGTTATTTACACCACCCGAGTATCATGTGTGCCTTCATAGTTTATATATTAGAAACATGTATCACATAATGTCATTGTAAGTGAAGTTACAGTGTGAAAAGTGCTACATTCAAGTTATATAAGTAGCGACGAGTGGCAAACCCCGCCATCTTGGTCCTGGACTCACGCACGTACACACAAGGCCAGCTGACCGACAGCCGATTCCCCCATACACTTTCCCTTTCATTCAATGCCTCTCACGCACTGTTTATTGATTTTATACTTTACCGTATGTTTCATAGTTAGAATATGAGTTTTACATATTGTTTTAGGCACTTTTGACTTAGAAATATGGGTTTGACATTGTATTTTTAGTGGCGAGACATGGGAGGTGGTGGTGAAGGCAGGGGGTACTGGGGGAGCACCAGTGTACCACATACGCCTCACTTGTTGCGTACGTAGCAACATGAAACACACTCTCGTCTTTCATCTCTTCTTACTCCTACGATGACCTGGCGGAATCTTGAGGAATGCCATGGGGTCTGGGTCATCCTTCTCCTCCTCTTCCCCACTTGGTGGGGAGTCAACTATGTCATAGGGAGCAGTAGGAGAGCAATACACATTGCGAGGCGACGATGTAGGTCCGACACTCATGAACTACACAGGACAACTGGCAAATCTAGCGGCCCAGTCCTCCACTTCCTCCCTTCTCCCGCGCTCTCTCTCCCCACTCCCCACCACGGCTGAAACTGGGTATTGCCAAGTATTGCCGCTGTTGGGCAACATCATAAGGTATATCCCATATAAATTTGAACCCTCTAGCTACCATAGGACAAGAATAAAGAAGCTCGAAAGTGGCGGTGAGATAAGTGGGTAAACTGGCTTTCCCCATCCGCCCGTGCCCACCCGCGCAGCTGGACTAGAGGGTTGCCGAGTAGCATCACTGTTCGGCAACATCATAAGGGATTATCCCATACCATCCTCAAGCCTCTAGGACAAAAGTAAATAAGGTCGAAATTGCGGACGCAGGTGCTGCGGCGCTGGGGTTTAGCGTTAAATATATTGCAGACGCAACACGTGCTTCGCTGAGTTCCAGTGGGTTAAGCATGAATAAACCCTTTCTCACATATTATTATACCCTAATTGGTTGCATGTTTAAGGGGAAAGGTTTTGTAGGGAATTTAGATATATAGGTTAAATTACTAAATCACTGGTACATGAAATAATCCCGACAATAAGTCAAATAATAATTACCAATATGAAGAATTCAATGGGTGGGTTCCGGTCCTCTTACACACATCTAATTCATATGAATGACATGTAGGAATGTTCACATAATACGATATTAATACATAATGAACTTAGCTAGGAGGACTGGTGATGTAGGACTGTAGAGAAAGATTAATAGTGGTAGCACATGATGAATTCTATGTTGAGTCAGAGCCGGAGTGAGGAGTTGGTTGTATGGCTGAGAGACGAAGGGCCGGCGTTCTGTTGCTTCGCGAAGTTACATAATGACTGCCGGCTCATAATAATTCTAACCTATGATTTAGTTTCATGATACATCTAGAGCTGATGTATACATTTATGAATAACAGTTACCCCCTAAGTGTCGGCGCGCAACATAAGTCGAGTATAATAAATCTGGACTATCTGGCGGCGCTCGACATAGGTCGTGTGGCAATTTCAGCACGTAATGTTGCTGAGAGAGAGAGACAAGTGGTGGCAGGAGAGTAGCGAGCCTATGACTGCTCCAGACCACCGCGGTGAACCTACTGACACGAATCCCACCTCCTCCCTCCCTCTCTCACTCGCTACATACGGTATTGTATGGGGAAAGTGCCGAATTACATGCTTTTTGCACTCGCGTTGCGCGGTTGTTGCAAGAAAACTAGCCATCATAAAAGGATCGTTATGGTGTCATTGGAAAGCTCTGTTTATGCCCTTTCAGGGATAGATACTTGTTTTACGCTCTGTGTCTTATTTAGGCTTGAAAATGATCACGTAAACAGCCCTATTTTGGCTAAAAACACCCCGCTGGGCGGTACATATAAATAAACCGCTAGCCCGCTAATCTAGTGTTAATATTTAACCTACAATTAATAATAAACTACAGTACACAAGGTACTAGCCGAAATCGTACTTACTATACAATACCACCAAATTCAAATACCCAATTGGACTCAAAACTGTCGGGATCATCACACACTATTCCCGACATACTGCCCACCACCAAAAACAATATACAGTAGCTATATACAAAAAGAAAGGATATCAAAGATTCAAAGATCACCTTGGTTAATCTTAGATCTCCAAAGATCCACGGAACTCATAGCCGCCCTCCCTTTTGGGGCGAGCGCCACTGGAAGCCAGAGAAGGATCATCCTTCTTTTTATCAACAGCTCCACCCTGAGGAGCACTGTCACCAGCACTCCCCTGTGGAGGTATATCATTAGAGATACAGATATCATCAGGCAGTTCTACATCCTGCTCCAAGGGATATAACCTTAGGACTGGGCAAGTAGTAATCCCAGTCGAAGTGTGTGATCTAGCCTCCCTAATATGACCATCAATGCCCTGGAACAAATTGACAATCCTACCAAGCTTCCAATATAACCTAGGACGCTCAGCATGAATCAATACGATATCCCCGATACGAGGCCACCGTTGATTCGTCCCCTTGATTATATTCGAGTGACGTTCACGAAGAGGCAGCAAATATTCTTGAGACCTTCTTTTCCATAAGTCGTCTGACACCTTGGTCATATGCTGGAAGCGACAACGTGTGGCGTCAGCATCCCAGAACATAGGGTCTTGTATATCCTCGTTGGTTACTGACGACCTAGGAAAGGGATTAAGATTTCGTCCACGTGTTAGCATGGAGGGCGTAATGGGCAAGAGATCATCAAGATCTGCCGAGGTATAGGTCAAGGGCCTGTCGTTGACTGACATCTCAATCTCTGTCAAGACAGTTTGCAACTCCCTTTTGTTGACCAGGGCCCTCCCTAATACCTTCTTCATGGCAGACTTGACAATTCCTATTGTCCTCTCCCAAATCGCCCCGAACCATGGTGCACGTGCTGGTATAAATTTCCATTGACAACTCTCTCCAGTGAGGGTATACACAACCTGCGGGTCATCCATTATATCCTTGAGATATTTAGATGCCCCGACAAAACAAGTCACATTATCGCTCAGAATAATTTGAGGGAAACCGTTGCGACCTGCAAAGCGGCTTAGAGTATGTAAAAACCCCTCGCTGGATAAATCGTCAATCAATTCAATGTGAATCGCTCTGGTTACCGCACATGTGAAGAGTACGGCATATACCTTAGTGATATTACCGGGCGATTCCCTAATTTGAATCGCTCCCGTATAGTCTACCCCGGTTACCTTAAATGGTTCACACCTTTGTACCCTGAACTCAGGTAAGGGAGGTAGATCAACTGGGGAGTAAGGCTTACCCTGTAGTCTTTTACAGATAGTACAGCTATTGTGGATCCCCTTAATCGCTTGTCGCATCTTAGGGGTCCACCAACGTTGTCGCATATAAGCCAGAACATAATTTACGTCAAAATGTAGGCAGATCCCATGGCATTTGCTAATCAACAGTTTGGTAATCAAATGAGTGGAGCTAAGGAGAACAGGATATTTCGCAGAATAAATAATGTCCGCTTTCTGGATCCTGCCCCTACACTTAATTATGCCTCCTTCCATATATAATCCTAGCTGCCTCATTAAGTTTGAGGGTTTGGCCTTTGACTCCTTGTTGAGGATTTCATGTTTAGTAGGATAAGATTCCTTTTGTACTAAACATATTATTTTCGCTTCTGCTGATCTCAATTCATGGAGTCTGATTTGCTTTGAATCTTCACTAAGGAAAGATCCGTGAGCTCGACTTCTCATGTTGTTAATGAAACGGTATATCCATGCAAATACCCGTATTACTTGATCATAGCTGCCATAACGTTCCCACTCTACCAACTTGTTATCTTGATGTGTAGTACTCACAGTCAAACTACTTAACACATCATCTTGGGGCCGACTTGATAGATCAGATATGCATTCCCTGAAAGCCTGAGGCCATTCAGTTGGAGATGTAAGCCATGTAGGTCCTTGCCACCAAACAGAGGATGACAAAAACTGTTGCGCCGAGATCCCCCGGGAAATTATGTCACCGGGGTTATCCTTGGTGTTCACATAGCGAAATTTAGCTGTAGGAACTAAGTTATGTATCTCATCAGTGCAATATGAAACATAAACAGGTAACACCTTCTGGCTGTGTACCTAAGAAAGTGCTATTTGACTGTCGCTCCAGACATAGATGTTATTAATCTGTAGTATGTCTGTATAAGCATCCAGTGTAAACTTTATTAGACGAGCAGACAGAAGCAATGCAGTAAGTTCTAATTTAGGAACTGTAATTTTCTTAATAATGGCTACTTTGGCCTTTGCTATAGCCAGTTTCGCTACACTACCATTGCATAAGTATATGGCAGTACCGTACACACTATTACTGGCATCAGCAAAGGCATGTAGATTCACCTATTGACCACTAATAACCTGACAATCAAGTTGGACCTTGCAACATGTGGAATGATCCGACCGAATCAACCGCCAAGTATCTTGCAGCTCAGTCGAGACTGGTGTGTCCCAATCTAGGTTTAGCCGCCACAGTTGCTGTAAAAACATACGAGCACGAATATTTACAGGCAGCAAACATCCATGGGGATCAAAAAACCTCGCAGACAAGCTTAAGCAGTTTTGCTTGGTCATAATCTCACTGTCGCATGGTGTGTGACAGAAGGATATACAATCTGTGGTAGTGTCCCATTTGTGGCCTAAAAACTTCACCTCACTATTCTCAGTAGCTACACCGTCAGAAGCAGATTGACCTTTCAAAAGATCACTATTAGTGGCCCATTCTCTCAAGTATAAATGAGCCTTGGCAAATATATCGCGGATCTCCCAGCATGTGAAGAGCATGTATGAGGGTGCAAAGGCGGCAGTACGTGTGGAGAGTGAGCAGAGCGAGTTCTTTGACCTGAATGTTGGTTTGAAACAGGGGTGTGTGATGTCCCCGTGGCTGTTTACTGTATATATGGATGGAGTTATGAAAGAAATACTATCAAGAGTAGTGAATGTTGGTGTATCGCTGAAAAGGGAGGGAATTGAGTGGAAGCTACCTATACTGCTGTTTGCAGATGATACAGTTCTGATGAGTGATAATGAATGGGAGTTGCAGGGTCTGGTAAATGAGTTTGGAACAGTGTGCGAAAAACGGAATTTGAAGGTAAATACGGGGAAGAGCAAGGTTATGGTCTTCGAAAGGGGTGAAGTCACAGAGTGTGAGGTGAAGCTGAACGGTCAGGCTATGGAGATCGTCAACTCTTTTAAGTATCTGGGCAGTGTGTTGAGTAAAGATGGGACTATGGATGAAGAGGTGCGGGAGAGGGTACAACAGGGGAAGAGGGTTGTAGGAACGCTAAAAGCAGTAACAAGAAATAGGGTGGTCAGTATGGAAGTGAAGAAGTCCTTGCATGACAGTGTGGTAATCCCGACACTGACTTACGGAAGCGAAGCATGGACGTTGGTTGAGAGACTCAGACCAAGAGTGAGAGCAGTGGAAATGAATTACTTAAGGAGTGCGTGCGGAATTACATGGAGGGATAGACAGACTAATGAGGAAGTAAGAAGGAGGTGTGGTGTGGAGGTAGATGTCCTGGAAAGTGTGAAAAGGAACAACTTGAGATGGTTCGGCCATATGGAACGTATGGAAAGCGAGAGAATGACTAAGAGGGTGTACGAGAGCGAGGTGGAGGGACAGAGGGGGAGAGGTAGACCGAATATGAGGTGGAAGGATGGAGTGAGGAACTACATGAATGAAGGCGGTGCTGGTTGGGGGGAGGGGCGTCGACTGACTGGGGACAGAGGTGCATGGGGGCGGTTCGTTCGTGGCCACCCCTTCGGGGATCACGGCGTCAGGCAATAGATAGATAGATAGATCTCCCAGCATCTTTTGAGCAATAAATCTTCATCGTCTCCCGTGCCTTGAAGATTGTCCACATAGATCCCCTGGTTGATCTCATTCTTGAAGTCAGGATCTAGTCCAGCCTCCTGAAGATGTCGCAAGATAGTAGCGTTGAGAAGGAACTGGGAACAGGTCGCTCCGAATAAGACGACTCTGAATCTGTAGACTAGATACTCTGAATCTAGATCCATTGGGTCCCGTGGCCATAAAAATCTTGTTGAGTCCTTGTCTTCACGATGGAGTTGAATCATCAGGAAGGCCTTCTCAATATCGGCGACCCATGCAAATTTACGACATCTGAAGCGTAACTTTATTTCCGCGAGATCAGAGACCAGGGATGGACCCGGGTACAGACAATCATTCAGGCTATAGGAGCGATCACTAGATTTAGCTGAGCAGTCATACACAATACGAACAGGAGTGGTGGAACTGTCCTTTTTAATCCCATGGTGAGCAAGGTAATGAATGTTATCCCCATACTCACCGGGATCTACTCTTTCAACAAATGCACGTTGTACCTGCTCGTTAAGTACTGACGCATAAGTTTCGCAATAATTTGGATCCTTGACAAACTGCTTCTGAAGGCCCTGTAACCTACCAAGTGCTAGATTGAAATTTGTAGGTAATTTACTCTTATTATCATTCCAAGGGAGCCTTACCACATACTGACTCCTGCCAGAGTCATATGTTACAGTTTCTTCGTACGAGCTCAAGGCTAGCTTGGACTCCCAATCAAGTTCATGTGGGTCAATTCCAATATTATCTAAGTCCCATAGCTTATCTAATTGCATGGATTATCAGGAACAGTAGACCTAACGTATTTGTCTATGGGGCTTACTGCTACTTTAAGGACCGTAACTACCTCCACCTTTGCGTCTTGAGATGAAGTTGCATAGGATCCGGAAATGGCATACCCTTGTATTGTGGGGAGCAATATCGGCTTATCTATCCGCCGATATCCAGGGTGAACCAGGTTGTAGTAATAATCGGCTCTGACCAGTAGCATAATTCCATTGTTAGCAGAGAGTTCATCATCAGCCAGTTTAAAACCCTTGCTTCTGAGATATTTCAATTGTGGTTGAATTTCTGATGCCACATAGAAACTGGGAAGTTTGTCGACCACAACAGCCTTGATGGGACATACCTTCCTTTTATATTCATAGGAAAATAATATCCACTATATCATAGTCACTGGAATCTACTTCACCAGTGAAACCATGGAGACGCAAATTCTCTTTACCCTTGCTGGTACACTTGAGATGTGGCAATGATGACCACAGAATGAATGACCTCTGTGAGCACTGGTCGAGTAAGGTTCGCATCATTATATGCTTATTATTACTCCCAACTACTGGCAACAACATAGTAGGAAGCATTTGACATTCTCTTCAAGCAATGGAAATAGCAGATACTTTATTACCCTCACATTTATTTTTATCATGCGACTCTTTGGTGGTTCTCCCCTTTTCTTTGCCGTCGTGCCGATCAGACTGGGTACAAAGGGAAAACCAATGTTTCCTCTTGCAATAGTTACAGGGTTTGATCAAGGAATTGGTGCAAGTACTGTTGAAGTGGTCTCTTGCCAGACAACTGGTACATAAATGAAGCGATTAAGCCTTGCCAATTTTCTGTGTAGCCTTAGCATACTTAGGACATTGGTACCATGGATGACCGTGTACACTACACAACTTACAACCTGATGATATCGTCCTCTTCTGTTTAGGAGATGTCTGTACCGGGATAAACCGCAGTGGATGGCGACATCTCCATGTGTCGGTATGGTCCAGTACTCTCCATAATATTGAAGACTGCGGTCTGGAATATCTGCACCAACGCTTCTAAGTCCAGTGGAGTGTCTCTTAGTTGCCGTCTTAACTATTTCCTTAAGTGGAGAGGGTACCTTGTTCAGGATATTTACACTGTAGATTTCCTCCTTCGTGATGGCCATCGTCTCCATTGACCCGAGGAGGCTCTCAAAAGAGGCATAGTACTCCTTTAACTCGGTCACATCATACGATGGAGGATCTAGAGCGAAGAATGTTGTTATTAACGCTGTCTTTATTACTTCCTCTCTCCCATAGGTTCTTTTCAATAGCTCCACTGCAGACTCATAGTTTGTAGCTTCTAGCTTGTATTAGCTTCAATGCCTCCCCTTTCAACTGTCCACAGAGATACGTAAACCTTTGGATGGATGTAAGTGTCTTATTCCAATGAACGGAACACTCAAATATATCCCAAAATCCAGTCCAGGTAGTTGGATCCCCAGAAAAGGTAGGGAAAGTAAGCTTCGGAAGGTTAAAACCAGTTCTGCCTTTGGAGCACCGGTATCCTTACCCGGGTGCGATTCTTGAGTTGAAGCTAATCTGGCTAAGGCTGTATTAACATCTTCGATATACTCCAGATCTGCTGACATTTCGTCTTCCAAATCTTCAGGACTTGACAACAAACTATATACCTGCTGAGCATAACTATCAAAAGTGGCTAGCAATTTAGTTACAGTAGCCTTCTTGCCTTTAATCTGATCAGCAGAGGCACCTTCTAAAAAATCATCAAGATCTTTTAAGCACTTATACAAGCTTCCCTTCAAAATCTTAAGTTTCTTTAAATCTGTCATCGTTAAATCTTATTCTAGTAACTCTATAAACTACAATGAGGTCCAACTACAGACTATTAATCGCTTAGGAATCAACAGCGGCAAACTCTCATAATGCAAAGTTATAACTCAAGAATATTACATAATAATTTCATCACCCTTAATCTAAATTACTTGGCAAAGGAAATTATCTAACCGGAAAACAACATAATGTACACCTGGGTAATCAATGAGGAGACTGGCTACTGCGATGCAAGATGGTCCCTTACCATCTTAATGATTTGGGCCAACAAACGATCACTGCCTTCATGGGTGAGGTGGACGCCGTCCTCGGACATGTACTGGCTCCCGAAACTGTATGGGGAAAATCGACCACCAAGGTGCTTGTGTTTTCTCTTGAGGAGAGCATTTACCGAGTTCTTTACCTTGTGGTATTCATCTGCTGGAATACAATGAGGAGACGCCCTTTGTTCATTTCCCAATACAAGGCACCGACCGTTCGTACGTGCCTCTATCTCAAGGGCCAAATCCTTGATCTTCGCAGCCAGCTCCTTCCGGACTAGCCCAGAGACTACGTCGTTGCCGCCCAATACCAATACAGTGATTTCGGGCCTTAGGCCCAAATGATTATCCCAAGCGGGTTTGGGTTTAATGTTGTCGAGAGTGGCTCCTGGTGTACTAAACGCCCTCACTACAAACCCCGGGTCATAAAACTCTCTGCGGGACACTCGTAGGTGACTCACGTAACTATGGCCTAATACGCCCACTACTTTCCCCGGGCTCTGATTGTAGGAGGCGGACGGTACAAAATTCACCCCAATGCCACTCCCTGAAGCGGCTGTGGGATGATTCCTTTGAGCCATGATGTACTAACACAGAAATAAAGACAATATCCATTCAAAATTAAAGGGTAAGGTTAAGAACTAACGAATTAAACCCTTTCAGGTAAGCCTAGTTGTTCAAGCCACAATCATGAGTTCTGACTACTGACTGTCAATCGCTTAGGAATTAACAAAGACCGATAATCATGACCGTAACTATAAGCAACTAGGCTAGGTTATGAGATTTAATTAAGTAAGGTCACATGAGAACCCTCCCCTCCAGCAATATTAAATTTGAGTCTCACAAAGACAAAATGGAAAATATCAAGGAAACTGGCCAACTATTATTTCGTAATTTTTGTTTTGGTTTTAGCTAGTTTTCATCATTATACAGTGGTTGTCATTAATTAGAATCTCCGGAAAAAACGTTTTCCCCATTATCCAACAATCTTAAGATACGGCCTGGCCCCCGATAGTGGGGAGGGCTATGAAGTACTGGGAAATTGAGGGGTAAAAGACGAAAATAACGGTTAATATAGCCTAACCTAACAACCTTACCTAACCTAACCTTGTATATTAGGTTGGGGCTGCCGCCCCCACACCCCCGCTGGTTTGGTATTTAATTAATAAAAGGTTGAGGTCGCCAAAAATACTTGAATGAAGTCTACGGTATTTACTCCGCAATCTTCAGCTTTGGCTGTGGATAACAGGAGGTAAATATTAACTTTTCAAAGTAATTGAAAATGTGTTTTCCGGAGATTCTAATTAATGGCAACCACTGCATAATGATGAAAACTAGCTAAAACCAAACAAAAATATCACGAAATAAAAGTTGGCCAGTTTCCTTGATAAATACCGACAAAACATATAGAACACCAAAACTACCAAAGCGAAATGAAGAACAACCATAGACACTAGTAGGCCTAGCCTACCTCAATCGCGCGAAATGGAACCAAACGAAAAATACTCTCACACTCAGCACCAGCCCAGCAAACCCTCCAATAAACTTATGGAGCACAACGTCCAAAAAAACGGGAACCTAGGCCCCCCAAAAACTATAAAAGACTGTGCCCCCTTGACAACAAAAAAACACGATGGACTAAGCTAGGCAACCACTATCGAAAGGGCAGTCGGCCCAACACTGTACGAGGCGGCAGCCATTTGTAATACCACAAGCGAAATGGAAGTAAACAAAGCTATTACGGCAATATAATAATTACCAGAGTTCGAAGGACCAATTATTGTAGGGAATTTAGATATATAGGTTACATTACTAAATCACTGGTACATGAACTAATCCCGATAATAAGTTAAATAATAATTACCAATATGAAGAATTCAATGGGTGGGTTCCGGTCCTCTTACACACGGTTAATTCATATGAATGACATGTAGGAATGTTCCCATAATACAATATTAATACATAATGAACATAGCTAGGAGGACTGGTGATGTAGGATTGTAGAGAAAGATTAATAGTGGTAGCACATGGTGAATTCTATGTTGAGTCAGAGCCGGAGGGAGGAGTTGGTTGTATGGCTGTTTCTGAGAGATTAAGGGCCGGCGTTCTGTTGCTTCGCGAAGTTACATAATGACTGCCGGCTCATAATAATTCTAACCTATGATTTGGTTTCATGATACATCTACAGCTGATGTATACATTTATGCATTACAGTTAATATTTAACCTACAATTAATAATAAACTACAGTACACAAGGTACTAGCCGAAATCGTACTTACTATACAATACCGCCAAATTCAAATACCCAATTGGACTCAAAACTGTCGGGATCATCACACACTATTTCCAACAGGTTTATTAATACTTACATTGTTGTGGAATATATACTGTATATATTAGAACTATTATATGACCTGATGAATAGTCAATACAAAACTGACTCGGACTAACTCTGCTCACTTTCACTCTCACTCCCACAAACCCTAAATTTGATTACTACTATACTTCTCTGGATTTCTACTGACAACGGCAATCTTGTTTGCATCACCTTGATCAGTACCATTAATACCACGCTATGCATATATACTAATTAGTGGTTAAAGTGGGTAAAGAGAATAAAAGGAATAATTATGAAGACAGAGCGGTCCACACGAAATGCTATTTTCTCTCAAAACCTAATGGCGGCTTTGAAGATCGTAGGATTTTTTCCCACATCTTTCTTAGTCTACCCTTCGGTGTAGCTTCCTCTACATTCATGGACTTGTATCTGTTCACTCATTTGAATAAATCCGTTTTCTCTATGTGTCCAAAACATCTAAGCCTCATTGTACACATTTTTTCGTTACCGTATTAATCTTGATAAAGTACCAACTCCTGCGTTGCTGGTATTAAATGGTAGGCTATCACGGTACTTGCTAGGTTCGAATCCTGGGATACTCACATGCTTTCATTAATTTAAGTTGGGTATTGTTGGTGTTAAGAACGATATTGAAAATAATATATAAAAACAAAAATATTAATCAGAGTTACGGTGCGCACATAATCAATCACATTGTTACATCGGGCAGGGCAGGCCTACATCTAATATGAAATTCCGGTAACCATATTAATTGTTCGCCCTTGATCTATGCTACGTCACCTTCGTTGCCTGTGCCTTAATATGTGCCAGGCCTTAGGTCACACAAGGAGAGGAAGAGTGGGATGAAAAGTGTGTGTGTGTGTAAGGGTGGGGGTCGGGTGGATGAGGGGTAAGTACAGAACAGGATGAGAGGATGTAGAGGAAAGTGGAGAAGGGGGAGATAAGACTAAGAATGTGTGAAAGAGTGGGGCAAAATAGTTTTGTGGCGTTCTGCATTTGTTTCGTAAGCTAAACTGTAATTCAATCAATTTAGGAAGAAGAGTTTGTATATAGTTCAACTCATAAGCTGCCAAATCAGCAAGTGATTGGGGTTCTCGCAGAGAGGCTCCAGTCCTGACGTTATTCTTGACTTACTGTGTGCTGGCTTAATAATCCAATAGGGTTGATAGCCTTTGAAGTCCTATTTTAACTAGCCAAATCAGATATGCCAATGGCATTTGAAGGAAAATTTCTAAATTAGAATAATAAATAGCAGAACAAAAAAACACGGATTTTGATAAAGGACTGTCACGGATTATAGGGCAAGCTAACGAAATTATACGAATAACAAACACAAGAAGAGAAAAGAATGAAGGTAAAGATAACTCTGTCTGAGAGTCGCTTGTTTGTGTTCACTGGGTTTGACACGGGTCCAGTCAGCTGTCCTATTATGTTCGTTGCCTAAACAACCCACATCCTTATGGGCCTAACAACATGGAACTGATCGACCACTTGCGAGTTTCATGCTATAAGGACGTTGGAGCTGTAGACATCGATATATAGCAGACTTACCAGCTAAAATACGTTTGTAGTACATTCATGAATGCATAAAACCACATTCATCATGAGTGTAAAATGGAGGGAGTGTAAGAAACTGTTCTGGAAAGAAAACAAGAAAGTTAGGGAAGGTAGCAAGGAAAACAGTAAGGGTGTGAAAGATAAGAATGGGCGAGTGCTTGCCAAGATGCAAGAGAAAGTCGAAAGATGGAGGGAGTACTTCAGCAAATTGCTAAATGTAAGGAATGAAGCGCCAGCAAACATAGTTGGAGGGGTTATGGGAGGGAGAAGAAGAGAAGTAGTGGAGGAGGAGGTGGGGATCAGGAAGTCAGAAGTGTGGGAAGCCATGAAAAGAGTGAAGTTGGGGAAAGCACCAGGAATAGATGGAGTGTGTGGGGAAATGCTGAGGTATGGTGGCGAGACAGTGATCGAATGGGTATGGAAAATGTGCAAACTAGCATGGGAGAAGGGGAGTGCACCTGATGACTGGAAGACAGGCATAATAGTCCCCCTATATAAGGGTAAATGGGAAAGAGGAGTGTGTGGTAACCACCGAGGATTATGTCTTCTAAGCGTAGTAGGGAAGGTGTACAGTAGGTGAGTGATTGAGAGAGTGAGAGCGAGAACGGAGAAATGGATAGGTAACGAGCAGGGCGGTTTTAGGAAGGGAAAAGGATGTGTAGATCAGATATTTACCCCAAAATGTGTTGTGGAGAAATATCTGGAGAAGCAAAAAATGCTGTATCTTGCCTTTATGGACTTGGAGAAGGCCTATGACAGAGTGGATAGAGAAGGTATGTGGAAGGTACTTAGAATATACGGAGTAGATGGCAAGTTGCTGAAAGCAGTGAAGAGCATGACGTATAAGGGTGCAAAGGCGGCATTACGTGTGGAGAATGAGCACAGCGAGTTCTTTAATCTAAATGTTGCGTTGAAACAGGGGTGTGTGATGTCCCCGTGGTTGTTTACTGTATTATATGGATGGAGTCATGAAAGAAATACAAGGAAGAGCAGTCGATGTTGGTGTATCGCTGATAAGGGAGAGAAATGAGTGGAAGCTACCTGTACTGCTGTTTGCTGATGATACAGTTCTGATGAGCGATAATGAATGGGAGTTGCAGGGTCTGGTAACTATGTTTGGAACAGTGTGCGAGAAACGGAATCTGAAGAGTAATGCAGGGCAGAGCAAGGTTATGGTCTTCGAAAGGGGTGAAGCCACAGAGTGTGAGGTGAAGTTGAATGGTCAGGCTATGGAGATTGTCAGCTCATTTAAGTATCTGGGCAGTGTGTTAAGTAAAGATGGGACTATAGATGAAGAAGTGCAGCATAGGATGCAACATGGAAAGAGGGTTGTAGGAACGCTGAAAGCAGTAACAAGAAATAGGGTGGTCAGTATGGAAGTGAAGAAGTCCTTGCATGACAGTGTAATAATCCCGACACTGACTTACGGAAACGAAGCACGAACGTTGGTGGAGAGAATCAGACCAAGAGTGAGAGGGGTTGAAATTAGTTACTTGAGAAGTGCGTGCAAAGTTACATGGAGGGATGGACAGACAAGTGAGGAAGTAAGAAGGAGGTGTGGTGTGGAGGTAGATGTGCTGGAAAATGTGAAAAGGAACACCTTGAGATGGTTCTGACATATGGAACGTATGGGAAGCAAGAGAATGACTAAGAGGGTGTACGAGAGCGAGGTGGAAGGACATAGAGGGAGAGGTAAACCGAAAGAGAGGTGGAATGATGGAGTGAAGAAGTATATGGATGAAGGCGGTGCTGGTTGGGAGGAGGGGCGTCGACTGACTGGGGACAGAGGTGCATGAGGGCGTTTCGTTCGTGGCCACTCCTTCGGGGATCACGGTGTCAGGCAATAGATAGATAGATAGATCAAATTTCTATCCATCAGAAACCTCTATTATTATAGCATTTCTTTTATACATCGATGATTACGGCTCCAACTTCCATATAGCCTGAAAGTGGTCAATTCCAGGGAAACGCAGGAGTTTGGGTGAGTGAATCTTGGCTTATGAAGACACTTTACAACAATAAAGATCACAATACACAGAAGCGGAGGTCGGGCACTGGGCACGGGGGATAATGTTGCACTGGTGAGAGCGAGAGGACAATAATAATGCGGGGGTGTAAAATACAACGAAGGAGGGAGGATTTGGAGGAAGGTGTAAAAGGAAAAAAAGATACAAATAAAAGGAAGGGAAAGGGTGGATAGAATGAGCTTACAAGAATGTGGGAAAGATTGAAGGGATGAGGAAAAGAGAAGAGAGATGGAAGGAAGGAAAGAAGGAGAAGGAAGACAGGATAAAAGAAAGGAAGAGGGAGCCAAAGGCGGGATTTATTAGTACAGAAAGATGACGGATGAAAGAGTTATATTATTAGATAATAAGGAAATTGTGAATTACTACAGACCTGCCAGCCAGCCAGAGAGGTAATTGGTGAAAACTGTGAGACTGATGTTGAACAGGTGAGACGACCACCTCACTTCAAACAAAGATCAATATAACACGAATAAGTCATATGATAAAATACCGTACTAATTAATGTGAATTAAGAGACTAGATAATAATAATAATTATAATAATTACTAATACTAATAAATATACAATATGTGACGCTTCTGCATAGTAGCCACGTGCGGGCATGCACGCGCGTCGGCTGCCCAGCCGTTTAGAAACCGGCTGGTGGCAGCCGGCCGGCAGGCTTTTCCTTAGTATATATCCTACGACAATGTAACTAATGTCTGGGATATTCTTCTGTTGTTTCACAGCTTGAAGCTGCCCTTATTCTTAACCAACGCATCTTAGTATATTTTATTCTCGATAGTTGATTGTTTCATTATAATATATAAGATGTAAGTCTAATGAGGGCGGGAGGAGACGAGCGGGAGAGAGAGACCGGCTTGGGACGTTGCTTCGCTTTCTAGCTTGGGACGAGCCTGAAGCGTTGCCATATGCATATGATTGCAATGTTAGGCTTAATTTCGACTCACGCACGGGGTAGAGGATTTTGACCCGGCAACTGTGTTGAGTGTTGCCAAGCATGGGATGCATTTTGCATGCCTAGGGCGGGGTCCAGCCAGATTCAAGACTCAGAGCTCACCTCATTGTCGTACCCTTCGGACCCCCTTGATATCTATCCCTCTCAACCCCACTTAGAAACTTTCTCTCTTACTTTGTATACCTTCCTTCCACTACTTCACCAATCTATTTAATTATCCCATCCCCTTGATAGACCTTATATCTATTATTGTATTAACGACGAGCTCTCAGATAACTAGATAGGATTTTGGGCCTTATGCAGAGATGTAATTGTTAATGAGACCTAGGAAGCTTTTTTGTTGTCTCATATTTGGTGGTTTCATGCTTGCTAGTGTGTTCTTGTGTCAGGTTAGCAGGGGCTAGACCGGAGGGGAGGCTTTTTGCGATCCTTTAAGTAAAGTCTGCTGGTGCGAGTCCTGTGGACGCGCACGACTTTACTAGGATACCCGTGGGAGTCTGGGGGCATTTTCTTGTCTGTGTCCCTGGGCGTCTAGTGTTGTGTTGTGTGAGGGCCCTTGCCTAGTCCACTCAGCACTGCGCTAGCACGTCTTGCTTTTGTTATAGGGTCGCCAGGAGAGAGTCAGATACTTGCGATCTGAGTCTCTCAAGAGAGCACCCTTTCAATTAGAGTAATTTGGTGCACAGACTTGGGAACGTCCCTAGGCTAGAGCAGGTGGCTCAGCCCGGGTATCCGAAGCCTATATCCTTCCGGCTAGACCTCTGCCACCTGGCAGATTAACAGCTAGGGGTTTATTATTTCTGTATGCTTGTTATTGTGCCACAGTTTACCGTTTTTGTGAGCATTGTGAGTCAGGGTGTGGCTTAGAGACTCTGTCCGAGCAGGCTTGCCTGACTAAGAGTGAGAAGCACACCTGTATGTGGTTATATTGCGAGTTGCTACCTTTATTTAATTTTACCTATGCCATTATACACTGTATGGCCTATCACTAGTATTTATTCCTGCTTATGAGTTAAGAGTTCTCTAAATCCGTAACGTACTTTCTTTGCTAAGCATCAGATCCTACAGTAGCCACATGCAGTTTAGAAACCCGCATCTTGTCTACCTGTACGATGTTTTGAGGACTGTTTGCTTTCACCTTCTTTCACGCAGGGGTGATTAGTTGTATTAATTAACGTAACGTTAAATGTACTTTCTTCTAGTTTGTTATTAAATTGTTTCTGCAATTTAATTCCATTATCTATCTTTTCCTTGAAGCTTTAAGTCAACTTAATTGTGTGATCTTTTATATAGCCTGCTTGACTATCAGCAGTCTATAGTGCGTGCACCCTGTAACCGAGTCATAGGATACCTTGTTGTCCAGGCAGGACTCTTGACGGTTTAGGGTGGTTTGTTGCCTGGGTTTATAGATAAGGGTTGGATCTAGCGTTTTCCGTTGTTGCTTGTTGCCGCATACCTAGTCCAATAGAAAGAGCCCAGTGTTTATATATCCCAGGACATAACAAATGGCGACCTTGCATACGATTTACTGAACAGAGGAATATAGTGGTCATTTGTTTTGAGATTCCTTATGATTAGAGGAATACAGTGGACATAGATTTTTTTTTTTTGGAGCAACCAATATAACACATTAAAGACTTTAAATAACATTAGTATATACATACTTGCATAGGAGATAAGGCACATTCTATAACCGTGATAATTACTGCAGTATACAAACATGTCTAACACATCAGAACACAGTGATGGGTCAGGTCACGATACGGGCTCGGAGGGAGAAAGACCTGTGGAGTGGCTAGTCGATAGTGAGGAGGGTGCTAGAAGATTTTTAGAGGTGCCCCTTACCGCTGCCAGGGTGTTGAAGCTGAATAAGTATGGCTTAAAGTGTGTGGCAGGTCTTCAGGGTCACCAGGGTTTAAGTGGCATGAGGAAAGATCAGCTGAGGACTTTGATATTGGGTTTAGAAGGGAGAGACCTGGGTGGAGAGGCGACTGGGGGCCCCGGTCCCCAGCCCTCCCTCCACTCTACCCCCGTATCAAACGTCAGGGTGCCTGAATTTAGTAGATACCCCCAAGTTGATGGTCAATGGCAGCGTGGAATTCAATCACAGGGACCCTCTCCATTAAATGCACCTTCCCCTCCTCAAGGATTGACTCCAGATTTGTTGTTTCGGCTTGAGATGGCCAAGGTTGAGGCCGCTAGAGCTCAGGTTGAGGCCGCAGAGAGAACAGCTATACGAGAGGCTGAACTGCAGGCAGAGTCTACTAGGTATCGGGCTGACAGGGAGCTGGAGAGATCTCGAGTGGAGGTAACAGGGTGAAATATTGGGGGAGGTAACAGACATCGGGACCAATCATTGTCGCACCTGCTTAAACTAGTTCCTGTGTTCGATGAATTATGTGTGGCTGAGTTTTTTATGCGATTTGAGAAGAAGTGTCAGGAACACCAGTGGCCTCAGGAAAAGTGGGCAGCATTAGTTTCATCAAGACTCCTAGGAAAGGGGCTAAAAGCGTATGATGCACTACCTTTAGAGTCCTGTGTAGTTTATGATGAGCTAAAGAAGGCTGTGCTACGGGCCTATGAGTTACAACCAGAAACTTACCGCTTGAAGTTTCGGGGTGTTACTAAGGGCAAGGATAGTACCTTCCTAGAACACGCCCAGGACTTGTCTGATGCACTACGACATTGGCTGCGTTCTGAGAGGGCAGCTACTTTTGAGGAGTTGAGTGAGCTGGTTCTCTTGGAGCAGTTCTTCAAGTGCACAGGCGGGGACTTAACATTAAATATAAAGGACAAAAATCCTAGAACTCTCCAGGAGGCAGCAGAAATGGCTGACCGCCGACTGTCATTAATTCGAGGGTGCGGAGCAGCAGCTACGAGTGAGTCGGGTGCAAAGGATCGTACCCTTCCCCCTCCCAAGAATTTTGATACACATAAATACACAAAACCATCTAGCACTGACAATAAAACTGAACATAAACCAAATACCGTCCCGTATAAGAAGTCTAATGGTACTTCCCACTCCCAAGGGAGAGTAAAGAGTGCTTTGCATGTCACTTTGCAAATGCTTGTCCGAACAAGCTACCAAACAAGGTTGTGTCATTGGCCCGCAGCATAGGGGTGTCGCCTATATCTTCTGAGTTTGCCAAGGGTAGTTCGTCAGAGGTTGGGACACAGCCTGTGTTCAAGAGTCCGGAAGGCTCGAACCCTGTCCGCGACGTCTTTGGGGGTCATAGAGGGCATGGTTTTGTGAGGTGGGCTGGCGAAAGGCGAGGAGTTAAGCTATTGCGTGATACGGGGGCTTCTCAGACCTTGTTAAGGAACTTTACTGGTAGACCGATTAACGCTGCTCGGGTGGTGGTAGTTCAGGGGATCAATGCTACGAAGTCCTACCCGCTGGTGCGGATGGAGCTAGAGGTGGGTGGTGTGGCGAAGGAGCTGGGTGTAGGAATTGTAGAGAACTTGCCTGTTGGGGGCGTCGACCTCCTCCTCGGCAACGACTTTGCGGTGCCTGCTTCTAAGGTTTCACCCTTGGTCGTTGCCGAGAAGGCGGCCGACGTTAGTAGGGAGGAACAGGAGAGGGTTGAGAAGTGTAGCGTACAAACCATGGCGTGTGTTGTGATGCGTTCTCAGACATCCGGAGCCTTGCAGCCACCACCTCAGTCTATCAAACCGCGGAGGAAAGGTCACAAGAAAACTGGAAGTGTTGGTCAATTGGAGAGTTTTGAGCCGGCAGTGTTTCTTGGTGACTCATTATTGGCACCTATGTTAGAGTCTGGAGAGGCCCCGGGGCCTGTCACCGCTAGTGCAGGTGCAGGGCAGGAAGAGACTCTGCGACAGCATCGTTATGCGCAGCGTGAGGAAAGGATGGCTCAGCGGGACATTGGAGGTGGAAATAAATTATTTAAGATGAACTTGGGTAATCTCGCACCTGCTGATATATGTTCCTTGCAGCTGGAAGATCCTGAAGTCAGGGCATGTGGTAATGGTGCTGTCGAACTGGAGAGCGATGGGGATGCGCAGTCTGGTGATTTTTCTTGTCCGAGGGGATCTTGTATCGGAGACATCAGGATCCCAAGAAAAAGTGGGATGGTGGGTCAGGATTAGTGGACCAGTTAGTAGTTCCGAGGGTGTGCCGTGAGAGCTTATTGAGATTACCTCATGATGTGTCTTTGGCAGGGCACCTGGGGGCACGTAAGATGGAGGCAGCTCTGAGCAAGCTTTTCTGGTGGCCTGGGTTAAAGGCGAGTGTCGTGTCATGGGTGTCACAGTGTCACACTTGTCAAGTTGTTGGGAAACACAATCAGGTCATCCCGAGAGCCCCGTTACAACCCATCCCTGTCATTGGGCCGCCCTTCAGCAAAGTAGTTATCGATATGGTTGGCCCATTGCCCCCCACTAGTGCCGGCAATAAATTTTTACTAACTGTAATGGATGTAGCAACACGGTATCCAGATGCTTACCCCATGCGCAACGGGATGGCTAAGACTGTTGTCAAAAACCTACTTGTCTATTTCTCTCATTAGGGCTACCCTCAGGAGATCCAGTCTGATCAGGGATCCAATTATACTTCTGCTCTGTTTAAGCAGACCATGCAGCAACATGGGATAGTGTCTGTGGTGTCATCTGCCTACCATCCCGAGAGTCAGGGAGTTTTGGAAAGGTGGCACTCGACTCTCAAGAGTATGTTACGGTGTTATTGCATGGAAAATGGGAAGGACTGGGATCTAGGTCTCCCATACGTTTTATTTGCTGCGAGAGAAGTACCTGGGGAGAGCTTGGGATTTAGCCCGAACGAGTTGGTTTTTGGACACAGGGTCAGGGGGCCCCTCCACATAGTCAAGGAGATCTGGGAGGGAGTCACAAAGCCATGCTCGCTTCTAAAGTATGTAGTTGAAAGCCGTGAGAGAATGCTAAAGAGCTTGGAGGTAGCAGGTCGGAACCTTAAGAGTTCACAAGGTCAGATGAAGGACAGATACGACCAGAAGGTGAAGCTGAGGGAGTTTGAAGTAGATCAGGAGGTACTGATACTACTGCCTCTGGTGGGACACCCCTTGTCTGCCAAGTATTCTGGTCCGTATCGGGTTGTAAGGAAGGTTTCTGATCTCGACTATTTAGTAGCTACTCCTGATCATAAGAAAAAGAACCAACTTTGCCATGTAAATCTGATGAAAGAGTATGTAAGGCGCCCCTCCGAGCCTCTCACTGTCCCGGTGTTGATCTGCAGCGATCGTGGTGGAGAAGGAGGAAGGGACAGTCAAGCTGCGGGGGAGGATAATTGGGATTGTCATGTTTCCGCGGATCAGTGGGCGGGGAATTCTAGACAAGTGGCTCATGAGTTGATATTGCACCTGCCTTAGCAACAGCGTGTAGCTGTGCAGCACTTGTTTGATTCAAACCCAGCTGTTTTCGCGGAGCATCCTGGCCTCACTACTCAAGCGGTGCATGATGTCGATGTTGGGGACCACCCGCTCTTTAAATTAGTGCCATACCGTGTTCCCCCTATTAAATTACCAGCACTTAGGGTAGAGCTGGATTATATGCTGAAACGTGGGCTGATTTCTGAGGGTGCAGTAAGGTGGACTTCCCCAGTCACACTGCAGCCCAAACCAGATGGCAAGGTGCGGTTTTGTATAGATTTCCGCAGGTTGAATGGTTTAACCCCCACAAATGCCTACCCTCTCCCTCGCGTGGACGACAGTGTGGATAAGATAGGAAAAGCCAAGTTCCTCACTAAGATAGACCTTGTTAAGGGTTATTGGCAAGTGCCCTTGTCTGAGCGAGCGCGAGAGGTGTGTGGCTTTGTGGTGGACGGTGCCACATATCGTTGCCATGTTATGCCATACGGGCTGAAAAATGCCCCTGCAACGTTTCAGAAATTAATGAACGACATTGTAGCCGACATTCCCAACTGTACGGTGTACCTAGATGATGTCATAATATACGACGATGATTTTAACAGTCACTGTGCTCACATCGGACAGCTTTTTAATAAACTGAATGAAGCAGGTTTGGTGGTAAACCTGGGTAAGTGCGATTTTGTCAAAGCCACAGTTTTGTACCTGGGGTTCGAGGTGGGGATGGGTCAGGTGTGCCCTCCACAGACAAAGATCAAAGCCATCGATCAGTTTCCCCAGCATACGACTAAGAAACAAATCATGCGGTTTCTAGGTATGATAGGCTATTATCGTCGCTTCATCAAAGGCTATTCGACTGTACTTGCACCTTTAACTGACTTATTATCTAAGGACAAGAAGTTCCGGTGGTCTCCTGAGAGTGCAGAGGCGTTTTCCTTGGTGAAACACCTGTTATGTACCCACCCCATACTCAGGGCCCCGGACTTCAGCAGACCTTTTCAGCTGGCGACTGATGCCAGTGGCGTAGGGGCTGGCGCTGTCTTGTTACAGACAGATGATGACGGTATCGAACATCCAGTGAGTTTTTACAGTAAAAAATTCAATAGTGCACAAACGAATTACTCTGTAATTGAAAAAGAACTCCTGGCGATAGTGCTGGCGCTCAGGCACTTCGTTGTATATGTTCCTGCTTTCGGACCAGTCGTAGTGGTTTATACCGATCATCACCCTCTGAAATTCTTGAATCAGTTTCATAACCGGAATATGAAGCTGACCAGGTGGTCACTCATGCTTCAGGAGTATAATCTGGACATACGCCATATTGCCGGTTCTGATAACGTGATAGCGGATTGTCTATCAAGGGTGGATGATGTTGGTTAGACTGCCACAGGATTGAGGGTTGAGTGTGGAGGAAAATAGGCTGTCACTGTAGTTCAGCCGAAAAAAAAAAATAAAAAAGCAAAAACCTTATAAAAACTCTTTATTTTTATAACGTGTAGAATTTTGTATAAGATGTTGTAGCAGTATCTAAGTTGAATGTTTTCGCTTATTGTCGCTGAGTTAGTTGACCTTGCTCGGTGGAGCGCAACAGTCTTTATTTTTTTATATATATAGTGCCTTGTGTCGCAACAGTGTGTGGTACTATGAGAAGCTTTCTGTTAGATATGAAGAACTTAGTCAAGGGTCTTATATCTTGGGGGAGGTGTGACGCTTCTGCATAGTAGCCACGTGCGGGCATGCGCACGCGTCGGCTGCCCTGCCGTTTAGAAACCGGCTGGTGGCAGCCGGCCGGCAGGCTCTTCCTTAGTATATATCCTACGACAATGTAACTAATGTCTGGGATATTCTTATGTTGTTTCACAGCTTGAAGCTGCCCTTATTCTTAACCAACGCATCTTAGTATATTTTATTCTCGATAGTGGATTGTTTCATTATAATATATAAGATGTAAGTCTAGTGAGGGCGGGAGGAGACGAGCGGGAGAGAGAGACCGGCTTGGGACGTTGCTTCGCTTGCTAGCTTGGGACGAGCCTGAAGCGTTGCCATATTTTTTTTTTTTATGCATTTGATTGCAACGTTAGGCTTAGTTTCGACTCACGCACGGGTTAGAGGATTTTGACCCGGCAACTGTGTTGAGTGTTGCCAAGCATGGGATGTATTCTGCATGCCTAGGGCGGGGTCCAGACAGATTCAAGACTCAGAGCTCACCTCATTGTCGTACCCTTCGGACCCCCTTGATATCTATCCCTCTCAACCCCACTTAGAAACTTTCTCTCTTACTTTGTATACCTTCCTTCCACTACTTCACCAATCTATTAAATTATCCCATCCCCTTGTTAGACCTTATATCTATTATTGTATTAACGACGAGCTCTCAGATAACTAGATAGGATTTTGGGCCTTATGCAGAGATGTAATTGTTAATGAGACCTAGGAAGCTTTTTTGTTGTCTCATATTTGGTGGTTTCATGCTTGCTAGTGTGTTCTTGTGTCAGGTTAGCAGGGGCTAGACCGGAGGGGAGGCTTTTTGCGATCCTTTAAGTAAAGTCTGCTGGTGCGAGTCCTGTGGACCCGCACGACTTTACTAGGATACCCGTGGGAGTCTGGGGGCATTTTCTTGTCTGTGTCCCTGGGTGTCTAGTGTTGTGTTGTGTGAGGGCCCTTGCCTAGTCCACTCAGCACTGCGCTAGCACATCTTGCTTTTGTTTTAGGGTCGCCAGGAGAGATTCAAATACTTGCGATCTGAGTCTCTCAAGAGAGCACCCTTTCAATTAGAGTAATTTGGCGCACAGACTTGGGAACGTCCCTAGGCTAGAGCAGGTGGCTCAGCCCGGGTATCCGAAGCCTATATCCTTCCGGCTAGACCTCTGCCACCTGGCAGATTAACAGCTAGGGGTTTATTATTTCTGTATGCTTGTTATTGTGCCACAGTTTACCGTTTTTGTGAGCATTGTGAGTCAGGGTGTGGCTTAGAGACTCTGTCCGAGCAGGCTTGCCTGACTAAGAGTGAGAAGCACACCTGTATGTGGTTATGTTGCGAGTTGCTACCTTTATTTAATTATACCTATGCCATTATACACTGTATGGCCTATCACTAGTATTTATTCCTGCTTATGAGTTAAGAGTTCTCTAAATCCGTAACGTACTTTCTTTGCTAAGCATCAGATCCTACAGTAGCCACATGCAGTTTAGAAACCCGCATCTTGTCTACCTGTACGATGTTTTGAGGACTGTTTGCTTTCACCTTCTTTCACGCAGGGGTGATTAGTTGTATTAATTAACGTAACGTTAAATGTACTTTCTTCTAGTTTGTTATTAAATTGTTTCTGCAATTTAATTCCGTTATCTATCTTTTCCTTGAAGCTTTATGTCAACTTAATTGTGTGATCTTTTATATAGCCTGCTTGACTATCAGCAGTCTATAGTGCGTGCACCCTGTAACCGAGTCATAGGATACCTTGTTGTCCAGGCAGGGCTCTTGACGGTTTAGGGTGGTTTGTTGCCTGGGTTTATAGATAAGGGTTGGATCTAGTGTTTTCCGTTGTTGCTTGTTGCCGCATACCTAGTCCAATAGAAAGAGCCCAGTGTTTATATATCCCAGGACGTAACAAATATTATATTAGTAACATATTATTGGGAATTTTAGCATAAAGAGTAATGAAATAATGCCAATAGTAAAGGCTGATATATATGAACTCTAGACCAAATAAATAGAAAAAACAAAAACAGCTATTACAATATAACAGTAGAAGTTACCATGACACTAATGGTAATTAGATATAATCAAAGTATGTCAATAACATTACACAAAGGTGTTAATAATTAAGGTAATAATTTAAACAAAAAACTTAAAGTATCGAATTTTTGTACAAGAAAAAAACAAACAAAATGTGTAAGAGGATATCCACGCCAAAAACAAAATGAGGTACAAAACTCAAACTTAAACACAATTCCACCAAAAAACGAAATGAAAAGAAACGCTTCATATTTTGGAAAGTTTTGTAATTTTACTGTAAAGCCTCGGGGTTGATTTATAACGGGATCTCCTCCTGGTGAACATTTTCGTTGCAATAATGTTCGGAGCAACACTTGTTATTTGTAGTAAAGGAAAGTATAGAGAATCATTAACAATTAACGTTCTCAAAGAACTTGAATCCAAGTTGTTTAAAACACAAAAATAAAAAAAACAAATAAAAAATAAATGCTATTGTTGACCTTTACTGTTACTCATAATGTCTACCACATCTAAACGGTATGGTGATAATATGGTGAACATAAAACGGGGGAAGAAGAAAGAAAAATGGAGAACCGGAGAGGGAACGAGTGACAGACAGATTGAGTGAGAGCCGGATACATAGCATGACTTAAACAAAAGGCACAGGCTGCCTGGTCAAGAGAGAGAGAGAGTGGGAGGAAGGATGTGGTGGTGGTGGTGGGGGGGGGGGGGGAGTGTGTATTATATACACAAAGTAAATTGATATACGAAACAAACTACAAATGGAGAGGTTGAGTAGAGCCGTGAGAATGGTACTAACATATTAAGAACCAAAGCATACGAGAGGCTGAGGTGTCCACCAACATAGTGATATAAACGGTGAGAGAAAGGTAGACAAGCAGACATATTTTTTTTTTTTTTTTTTTCTATGTGATTGAGGGAGGCAAAAGGCATAACTGCCTATAGCGAGTGCCTCCCCCATAGTTGAAAGAGTGACAGGGCCAAAATCAAGGGACGTTCGAGCCAAAATGCCTGGACACACGGAGTTTGAAGCAATTTAAGTCATAGGAAGAGGGAAAGACTGATTCTGGGAGAGAGTTCCAGAGCTCAGCTGTTGAGTAGAAGAAAGTTTGAGAGTAACGTTTCACTCTTGGGTTGGAGAGTTGCACAGAGTAGGGGTGGGATTGAGTTGCAAGACGGGTACCACGTGCCCTACGTAAAGGAGGTGGTATGCACTGGGATAGCTCTGAGGAACACTGATTATTATAGTAGCGATAGAATAGCGAGAGAGATGCAACATTGCGGCGGAGAGAGAGAGATTGCAGAGAGTTGGTGAGTGGACGGGAGTTAATGATACGAAAGCCCTTCCTTTCAACTTTGTCTAGGAGAGCGGTGTGAGAGGAACCTCCCCACACATGTGAACAATACTCAATACAAGGGCGCACTATGCCCCTGTACAGAGCAAGAAGCTGTGCAGGGGAAAAGAACCCCCTAAGGCGGTTGAGCACACCCAGCTTCTGGGAGGCTGCCTTAGCAAGACTGGTAATATGGTCCTTCCAAATGAGAGCAGAAGAAAAAGAGACACCAAGAATATTGAGAGAAGATGAAGGGTTGATTTTTGTATTGTTGAAGAATAAGGGATAGTCCGCTGGGAGATCCTGACGGGTAGATAGATGGAGAAATTGGGTTTTGGAAGCATTAAAGTTAACAAGGTTTTCTCTGCCCCAATTGGAAATTGTATTTAGATCAGAATTTAAGAGTTCTATGGCTTCATTACGTTTGTTGTTGAGAGATTGCTGGCTGGGGCGTTCTGAAAAACTAATGGAGTAGTGTAAGGTTGAGTCGTCTGCGTATGAATGGATGGGAATTAAGGTACAGTTAAGGAGATCATTTATAAAAATTAGAAAGAGAATAGGAGATAGGACAGAGCCCTGAGGAACACCGGAGTTTATAGGGTGAGGAAGTGAACAATGGCCGTCCACAACCGCGGCTATGGAACGGCCGGAAAGGAAATTAGAGACAAAGGCACAGATGGAGGGATAGAAACCGAAGGAGGGTAGTTTAGAAATTAAAGATTTATGCCAGACTCTATCGAAGGCTTTCGATATGTCTAGTGCAATAGAAAAAGTCTCACCGAAGTCCCGAAAGGAGGATGACCAAGAGTTAGTAAGATATGAAAGAAGATCACCAGTAGAGCGACCCTTAAGGAAGCCATACTGGCGATCTGAGAGCAGATTATGAGAAGAGAAATGCTTAAGAAAATTGGAAGCAAGAATAGTTTCAAAAACTTTAGAAAGACAAGAGATAAGAGCAATTGGACGATAGTTGGAGGGTTGAGAGCGGTCACCCTTCTTTGGGACAGGTTGAATGTGAATATAGACAGGTAAACAAGCAGACATGCAAGGTGATATATTATATGGATAATTATATAGACAAATATAATGTGGATATGATAAACAAATTTAATATACAGATAGATGGTCGTAAACAAACATAATTATTTATATGTGTACAGTCGAATATATGGACATGTAGCCCATGACACTTAAATAGAATAGATGGCATTGCTCGTAAGTAAAAACTAAGGCACGAGGGAAATATGGAGTTCAGAAAGAGAGGTGGTGATGAGCAAAAACCTTGATTATGATGGTGAAGTGCTGACGGTAGACTATCATACGAAGGAATGTAGTAAAGGTGGTGGATAATTATGAGGGAGATGTGGAGATACAAGATTAATGGACATATAGCGTGCATTACAAATATATAGTACTGACAAAAGATGAATGTGTATGTGATGGAACGAGTGTGAAGCAGCTGGTACCAGAAAACACAAAGGGTTGAACTTGGTGAAGGGGATGCGAGAGTGAGAATATCCCATCTACTTTTCCATTCCAATAGTCTCTGTACGGCCGTTTACTGTCCCCGTTCAACACAACACTGTTTACATAATACCCAGCCCTCCCTCCCTCGTTATTCACCCTATGTTTACCTATCCCTTTCTGAAAATATCCTTTTGACCCTCCTTAACCATTACGAAAATAAGGCATATCTTCAATATGTATCCTATTTTACTTCCCATCTTCACTATTTTCTATATTTTTGTTTTCATATCCTTACTATTAAATTTTACGTCATTAACCTTACTACATTATTTCACCCCTAAGTGTCCG
>JBAKBP010023381.1:0-37058 GCA_037953745.1 Lithodes maja
GACAAACACCGATAGTGACAACAGTGTTTAGACAGACTGTAATTAATGGCTTGGGAAGCAGAATAGTTGTACACATCTCGGCCCTAGATTTATGATATATCTGACAAAGGGAGTGATCATGTATTGTTGTGTGGCGGTTTAGTACTAAGTATAAGCTGTTACTATCAATTATGTGGGCCAGGTCAACCACATATATAGCTACATAAAGTACTAGTTAACCAAATATCTAACCACCACAACCTCACTTGGCCACAACCTCACCAACACCAACATCTCACGTAAATATCACCTTATCACACCCACACCCCGCTGGGCTGGTAATTTATCACAATGTGGCTTTCATGATTCCTGGCGAGATATCAACACCACACAAATTTTCCACACAAATTCTATGTGTGAGCAAGTTTTTATATACCGGTATATGAAATTGTGTGAATGTAAATAGGTGAGATAATAATTATGTGATGGATTCAAGTTAGTTTATGCCTTAGTTTTGCACATATTTGTATTAGTGTGTGTTATTTTGTGTAGGGTATATGTACATTTTATATGGGATTAAGTTTCGAAATGTGTTTTATTATATGTAACTCTATGTATGAGTAAGTTTATGTCTGTGAGTATCTTAATAATGTTTTTGCGCTGCAAAATATAACATGACTTTAACGTGCAATAAAACACTTATGTAGAGTAACATGTAAGCGCATATACACACTCCATATCATATGCATACAAAATAGTATGTAAAACATCCTTATAATAGAGGTGGAGGAGGGGCGAGGGTCCGGAGCTTCAGGCAACACAGGGAACGAGATCTTAAAAGATAATGTGGACGAAAAATGGAGATGGAAAGCTTCATTGTGAGGAGGGCAGAGGATCCAGGTGTTAGACCAGAACAATATATATATATATATATATATATATATATATATATATATATATATATATATATATATATATATATATATATATATATATTACAGTGCTGGTTACCGTATTATAAACGGTGCAGAAAAGTCAGGATATATGTATTATTCGACCCTTGGTATTTCTAAGAAAATCATGATCTTGCTGGTGCATTTTCATCAGAGACTATAGATTGTAGAACTATTGGTTTATGCATTTAATGGTGATATTTGGACTTTAAGAGCATAAAGTACATATTCGTTGTCACACTTTTCTCTCAAACCCTCCTCTCTCTCGTTCTTGTCCTGTCCTGTGCTATTGTTTGGTCTTGGTTCGGTTGGCAGGAACCTGGGTAAAGTTCGGGACTGTGGGGTGCCCAGCCACAGCGACAGGAGGGGCACTGGGTTGGGAGGGGGGTAGGAGTGGTGTATGCTTAGGTTCATCTTCATCAACTAGCTTGGATGGCCTGGTATAGACAGGCTTGGAGGGAGGTTGGCCTTGCTCTTGATTAGAGGGGATATGAGAGGTGACGTTGTTGTAGTCGTGTAGGGTGCCACACACGGTATACAGTATATATATATATGTTTTTTTTTTATATTGGGCGTCATTAGTACAGCCGGAACCGTCACTAATTGTCAATCATTGTCAATATTTAATTAACTATTCTATCGTTCAGTCAATATAAGGTGTAACACTATATATTCCGAAATCATTAAGATATTTTGAAGTGAAGCTGATAAGTAAAATGTGAATGTAAGTATTTAATATAACAATACTGTATCTCTGCCACACAGACTACCAAAGGGAAGGCCAAGTAACCAACACCAAAGTGTACAGTCATGGTTTGTCTGATGCATTTTGAAGCCTCAAATATAATATAGAAATATCTTAAATTCAAATATCGGTTACAGAAAAAAACTATGGAGTTTCAGTTAAGCCTGAAGCAGCTTCGAAAATATATGTGAAATCAGTTGTCCAGTATCATTCCCCACTCCATCACCAGCTCTTCCGTGAAGCAAAACTATGAAATTCTTATGTAAAATGTACCAATAATAATAATTTCTTTCAGTTAATAAAGGCCTATAGTAATTGGTCCTACCGTTCTCTACCTTCCATCACTTACATAATGATTTACCGATAACTATAATTATTATAGTAATGTTAACCTTGGTGTTCATCTCATGGCTCTCTCGAATATACTTTTGTCTTGTGCTTCCTGCTGTACCTCTACCTTATTATATGGCCATCCGTTCCCCCCCCCCCCTCTCTCTCTCTCTCTCTCTCTCTCTCTCTCTCTCTCTCTCTCTCATTCTCTGTCTCTCTCTCTCTCTGTCTCTCTCTCTCTCTCTCTCTCTCTCTCTCTCTCTCTCTCTCTCTCTCTCCTCTCTCTCTCTCTCTCATTCTCTGTCTCTCTCTCTTTCTCTGTCTCTCTCTCATTCTCTGTCTCTCTCTCTCTCTGTCTCTCTCTCTCTCTGTCTCTCTCTCTCTCTCTCTCTCTCTCTCTCTCTCTCTCTCTCTCTCTCTCTCTCTCTCTCTCCCAATAACGACTTCATAAAGGTTCACCTTTAAGAAGTTTTCCCTCGAGAAATGGTAGTATCAAAGTTTGCAAGGTAAGGTAAATGATGTCAAACTGGCAGGTAGGAAGGTTGTCAGGGAGCCACAAATGTTGTTAGGCTGGTGGGTTGTTGTTGTCAGGGAAAACTGCTGTCTGTAAAGAAAATTGTTCAGTTCGTCAGTGAGTCAGATATGTTGAATTGGTTGAAAGGAATGTTGTCAAAGGTAAATATGTTGTGGTAGGTAAATAATAAACGATCTCATCACCCACGTAGGTAACAAAGTTACAAGATAATAAGTTGAAGATATAAATGGTTCTATACAGATAAAGAACAATAGTATCATAGAATGTTGTTCAGTTGATTGACAAGTTCGTATTTTATTATCAATAACAGGGACTTTTAATATATTCGCTGGTGTATACATTTATGCCGCAGTATTTGTTCGACAATAGGTTGTAGTGTTATTCACAGCCACATTGGAATCGCATTGGAGAACCTAGAACCTTTTATTGTGTTGGGGAGGACGGGGGGGGGGGGGGCCGGAGGGTGCAGGAAGGTATGGAGTAGGAAGATATAAATAGTGAGCAGGTAGAGGAAGAAAGGGAAATTTCTGAAAGGGAAGAGCATAGACGATAATTATGGAGATGTAGAGGATGTACAAAGGAAATCAAGCAACAACAGATCTAGCGACCCTTCTAGGTTGCTTGTCCTCCAAAACACTGAGGATCAAGTGTCCAAACAGTGGTTTAGAGTGGGTAAGGGAACATTGGAAAGGGAATTACTGCCCTGGAACTAATGTCCGTGGCAGGATTAGGAAGTTAGTAGAGGACAGATGGGTTAGTAACTGAGGGGGGGATAAAATAAAGTTATTCATTTACAAACGCAGTCAGTCACGGGTTTGATGAGAGATATTTGTCTAGGCGGAGTTTAAATGAATCAACGGTGATGCAGTCTATAACGTTTCGGGGAAGCCCATTCCACAAGTTGACAACTCGATTGAAGAAGAAATTCTTAGATTCGTGCGAGTTAAAAGATTTACCAATAATTTTGCAACCGTTTCCCCGCGTGTAATTAGATTGGTCGATAGTGAAGTACTTACTACAGTTCATATTGTCGATGCCTTTGATGATTTTGAACACTTGAATTAAGTCACCTCTTAATCTGCGCTGGGTTAAAGGAAATAGATTTAATTCTCTAAGACGCTCTTCGTATGGTTTGTTCTTTAGGCTAGGTATCATTTTGGTAACTCTACGTTGAACTCGTTCGAGCTTGTTTTAATAAGGGCACCAGGATTGAACGCAGTATTCCAGAAGAGGGCGGACTAAGGAATTGTAAAGGGTTAGGATAACTTCTTTGGATTTATGCTCAAATGACCTGCCTATAAAGCCAATTATTTTGTTTGCCTTCTTAACAACTTCTGAACATTGTTGACTCGGTTTTAGGTTACTCGATATTGTTACTCCCAGATCGGTTTCTCTGTTTACATTCTTAAGCTGAGTGCCATTCATCGAATAGTTTGCTTTCTCATTTAGGTATCCGACATGTAGTACTTTACATTTATCCGCATTGAAACTCATTTGCCAAATTTGGGCCCAACATGACAATTTATCTAGATTGTGTTGCATATCGTCAACTTGTTCTTTTGAGAGTACGCTATTTGCAATTTTTGTATCGTCAGCAAATTTTGAGATTGTACAGGTGAGACCCTCATCTATGTCGTTGATGTAAATTAGAAAGAGAATTGGTCCTAGTACCGATCCCTGGGGTACCCCGCTACTTACATTGGTCCATTTAGATGCCTTACCGTTTATGACTACCCTTTGCTTTCTGTTGCTGAGCCAATTTTCTATCCATTTCAACACACCGCCTTGTATTCCATGCGCTTTTAGTTTTAGCAGTAAACGTTTGTGGGGAACTTTGTCAAAGGCCTTTTGAAAATCAAGGTATATAATATCTACAGCTTTACTCTCTTTGTAGAGGTTGAGGATATCGTGGAAGAAGTCTAAGAGGTTTGTTAAACAGGAACGTTTTTTACGAAAGCCGTGTTGAGTATCTTTAAGTATGTTATTTTTCCTAAGTGATTTACGAGTCTGTCTCGTATGACCGTTTCTAGCATTTTACATACAACTGAGGTTAAGCTAATTGGACGATAGTTACTGGGTAGGGATTTGCTGCCTTTTTTGAATATCGGTGTTACGTTGGCTAGCTTCCATTGATCAGGCATAGTTCCAGACTGCAAGGATTTATTGAATAGCAATGTCAGTGGTTTGGAGAGCTCATCCTTAGCTTTCTTTAGAACTCTAGGCGAGATTGTATCAGGTCCTGGCATTTTATTTACCTTGAATTTATCTAAACAATTCAATACTTCTCTCTCTGTAACGGTGATATTGGTTAGAACATCTGAATTATCAATCTGAATCGGCGATGGTGTAGGGATATCACTGAGGTCTTCTGTTGTAAAAACTTATGCAAAGAAGGTATTGAGGGCATTACTCATTTGTATTTCGGTTTTGGTGTATTCTCCATTTTCATCGACTAACGGTCCAACAGTTGAAGTAACTACTTTTTTCTTTCTGATATAACTATAGAATTCTTTCGGGTTTGTTTTACTTTGATTCGCAATATGTAACTCTAAGGTCTTTTTACTTTGCTTAATTAACTTTTTGGCTTTGCGTCGTAGCTCTACAAATTTCACCCGTTCTTCGTCATTTTGTGAGGATTTTAATCTATCATTAGCAAAAATTTTAGCAAACAGGCAGTTTGAAATATCTTTATTCCACCATTTGGGCTTATTATTATGGCCTGGACGCCGTATTTTCGATGGTATGCAGTCTTGCACTGCTTTTAGGTAAGTGGTTTCGAATAACTTCCAAGATGTATTTATGTCGTTATTGTTAATTAAAAAGCTCCAGTCAGTTTCTTTAAACATAGCTCTAAGTTTCTGGAAGTTTGCTTTCTTGAAATTAGGGACTTTTTCGATGCTACTATTTGGTTCGTTACTAGTAAACTTTAAAGTGAAAGTTATCGTACGATGGTCGCTGTTACTGAATTCATCACCAACATTCAAATTCTCTATCAATTCTTCTTTTGTTGCAAGTACAATGTCAGGAACGTTATTACCACGGGTCGGCGTTCGAACAAATTGATAAAGCGAACTCTCTTGCAAGTTCGTATACAAGTCATGTCCGGAGTGTGAAGTAAGAGTATCGCCCCACTTGGTCACAGGTAAATTAAAGTCGCCAAAAATTACGGTATCTTGTGAGTTACTTACATCTGCAATTTGTTCGTAAATTTGTTGGTCAGTTTGCACTGATTGAGCTGGAGGTCTGTATATTAATGCAAGTATTATTTTTGTACCTTTATTATTCTTTATTAGCACAAAAGATGTGTCGACGTTCACAATTTGAGGTTTAGACACGAGGGTCGGGTTAAGACTTTCTTTGATATAAAATAAAACGCCACCTCCATTTTTATTTATTCGGCTGTTCTCAAACATTACATAACCGGGAAGTGAATACTCTGATAAAAAGTCTATCTTCTGTATTGAGCCAAGATTCTGTTATGCCAATCACATCATAATTTTCTGTAAACACTAGTTCCTCTAAATCTGAAAATTTATTGCGTATGCTACGAGCGTTTGCATAGAAAACCTTTAAAGTTGCGGTTTTAGAACTCACAGAACGTTCTTTCATCGAATTTTTGGTTCTGGTCGAATCTACATTTACATTCATGGTTGTCCTCGGTCCTCGGTCGTTATCCCTGGCGGTTTTGAATTTGGGTCGTGTTGGCGGAGCTTTATCCAAATTCGCGGTTCTTGACGGATTAGTATTTAATGGAGGATATGGAGGAGGACATGGAGGATAGATTGAGGGAAATATATGACGAACAGAGTTGGGAGACAGTGATACGAAATATGTGAATACTGAATACTATAGAAGAGGAGGAAGTGCGATGAGCAGCAAAGACCAATATAAATTATAAGTGGGTAACATATAAAGCTTTAAGGAGATAAGTATGAGCAGCGAAGACCAATATAAATTATAAGTGGGTAACATATAAAGCTTTAAGGAGATAAGTATGAGCAGCAAAGACCAATATAAATTATAAGTGGGTAACATATAAAGCTTTAAGGAGATAAGTATGAGCAGCGAAGATGAAATCCACATGGACAATTATTATATCATGGGGCGCCAGATTGAGAGATGGAGAGGAGAGAGAGAATGTCATGTTATGAACTGTGAAATATTCTATTCTATAATGAAAGAGAGAGATTGTGTTGGTGACCAGATGACCGTAGCTATATTCATAATGGATCACTGTTCTGAGTGTGTGTATCTTTGTGTTCGGCTGCTTGTTTACGTATATCGTATTTACTGTGACTTGAACATTTAGTGTACAGTTTTCTCGCTGGGAAGGGGGGGGGGGGGATGTTTATTGAATTTGTTTGTTATTGATTATTTGTCTTTCTCTCGGTTTCCTTATCTGTCCATGTGTATTTAGGTTTCTGCATAATTTGTAGTTATACATTTTCTTCATACCCTTACTTCATTATCCACATTTGCTCTCAATCATAGAGAAAGGTATCAGAAAAAATTAAACTGTTAACAATCCATTATGAGTAGGATTAGAACAATGTTGAGGAACCGATGTTGATATTATACAATGAAAATACAAAAGACAATTATGTATACTGTAGACAATACAGCGAAATAAATACAACTTATATTTCATTTCGCAAACCTCCCTCACTTCTTTCAAAGAACTCCTCAAAACCTCACTTGTCCTCCACATATTGCCAATAAAACATATTTTTAAGCCTCCTTCACGTTCCTCAAACTTTACCTTCGTCTTATATTGTCTTCTCTCCAAGTCGAGTATTTTTGTCTTTACCTATGTCTATCTAATTTGAATATATAATAATTGTAGATCTGTATTACCTTGAACGTTTCATATTTCCTAATATATTTGTTAGGTGTTAGCCTCGTTCATAGCTGTACAATATATTTGTATTATTGTTTTTATTCTTCTCTTATATTTATTCTTATGTTTATTCTTCTCTTATAATGTTCACTCCTTCGTCTTTCTCATACTTTGTCATTTGTTGACCTTCACATATTGTATACTACCACCACCACTTATGTCGCCTCATATCTTCACTTGTGCGGGTTTACCTTCAATACTGTATTTCTACAGTTTTTGTTTACATCGTGTTTTGTTACTAATATATTGTGTTACCGTGAGTGTAAATGTCCATTGACATATTGCACACATTTAACGTTGATCCTTGTATAATTATGGCATCACTTACAGCCCAAATCCCCATTATTCAACAACACTTTACAGGTTTCCAAATCAATATATCTGGCTACCTGGGTGTTATCCATACAGTTATGTCAGCTACACCAACAACATTCTGCAGTCACAGATATGCCCAATAGCTTTTTAAAAGTGGTGATGTTCTCATTTTATTAATATATTTTCAATATGTAATATTAAATGCTGTGTATAGTAACAATCTTTCTGTATACTCATGTTACAAATAATTATTGATGAACGTTATTATAGTTAATTTACTATAAAATATTTGATATATCCTCTAACAAGGTTCTTCTGTTTTCAGGTAAGATCACAATGTGTCTCCCATCAGCCTGCCTCCAACATCAGTATGTATACAGTTGTTATTTGTAGTTCTCACCTTGATCACTCCCAATACCATTTTCAACCCTAGATATACGGTCTCGGTATTGGTTTCACGATATTTGTTTTTGTTTTTTACAATTATATTGACTTTATTGTTCATTATTGTCATTACTTTACTTTTTAAAAATGTATTCGTGTAATATATCATATTCACCGCTGGCGTAACCAAAATGTCCATTAAGTTACTCTACCACAACCAATAATTGTGAGTTATGATTATAGTTGACAAGCAGTCATATGCAGTATCTAACTATAGACATATATAGACCGTCTTTGTAAAACGTATGAGTCCAACGGTAATGACAGAGCTTAAAGTTACCTGGATGTAATTTGGGTCACGATAACCTTTCATGAATCCAAACATACCCTGTTGCTGATTGAATGTGTCATACATGATACAGTGTGGCAAATTATGGTACATGAGGTACGCGTGCGTGCATGTGTGCGTGTGCGTATGTATGTATGTGTGTGTGTGTGTGTGTGTGTGTGTGTGTGTGTGTGTGTGTTAGTCAAAACCAATTATACAGACACAAGCATACACACACATATAGCTAGAGACAGTCGAAATACCTGACATACTATCAGTCTGGCATCAAACATAAAACAAGAGCCAGAAGAATGCAGCCTCAAATACCCACACCATGTCCAACATAATTCAGAGGTTAGGCAAACGTAAATCCCAGTATAAAAGTAGTGCTGCTCCAAATGTACGTTTATGTCGTCATTGTTGAAATATGTTCACCTTACAATTGTTGTGCGTATTTAAAGGGAAAAGTAAGAGTCAGTGAGTTATTCACTCTGTCCTGATTAATATATTAAGGGCAAGCGATAAGCTCAAATGAATTATTTCTTGCACAAAACAATCGTCATTAATATTATTTAGAAAAGAACTGTTGTATAGGACATAATAAATATAATTATTGTTATATGCGAATGATATATATTAACTTTATACGTAATCTAATATATAGGGGAGGTGTGGCGGAGTGGTCTTGCCACTGGACTGGTAATCCAATTGACCCAGGTTCGAATCCCAATATGTCAATGGGAAGATATTATTGGGATTGGATTTGTGCTGTACCTAGTTTCAGTTCATTACCACAGCACACCGAAATGCCAAAAAGATACCCTAATTGTTCCCTGATTAAATAGCATTGTATGAATATTCCCATATTCAAAATATGCTACAGGGGGGCAATGCCTAGTGAGTTAATTGTTCAATAGGTGGCGTTCTGAGAGTGAGGGTCCGAGTCTGGGGGTGAGACGGTGAAGCACAGAGGCGAAGCAGCTTAAGAGATGGGGTTGCTTCGAGCCGTGAATGGGCGCTTCGCGTGTCTCACTCCCTAGACTGGAACAAGATCTCACGGGCCTCACCGTGCTCAGCGGTAGAGTGTACAGGCTCTCAGCCTATGCCCGAGAGGGAGTAGTTGGAATAGAAGAAAAAAAATGAAGCAATGCTAGTTTTCTGATTAAAACCTTCCTCCATCAGGTCAGGTCAGGTGAAGATATTGATGAATAAGTATTTACAACGACACCTCGTATATGAACTGTATGGACATAATGAACAGGAAAGCATGCATATTGATGTACTATCATACAAAAAAGTATCCTTACTCTCGTGAACGTTGAGTTTCATAAAGTGGGGTACGATTCGAGCTCAAACAATAGTTTCCATATTACTTCGTCCATTGAGTCTAAATGGTGGTGTCAGTTTAGTAAGGATACTTTTTTGTATGATAGTACAGCGCAACACACATATTTAATTGTTTGCCATATATAATATAACATGAACATATTCCTACCATCACATGCTTGACAATACAGCAATTATTACCTTTCCTGAATTCAACACTGACAAATTTACGAAATTCCAAGCACCTCGCATTTTTCACTTTCCAATTTGTTATATTTTGTTTCCATATCATGTATCATCTCTTGTATATCTCAATTAAGACTTCTGGCATATGTTGTTTTAATTGACACCATCTTATTGATGTTAAGCAATGTTAGTAATATATCAAAAGTTAATTAATAACACCTAATATAAACTGTAGTGAGAGTGTGAGAGTGAAGGCGTTGATAGCCTTTCCATGTGTTGAGTGAGGGAAGTTGTACAGTAGTTGAGGCAGCCAAGAAACTCCTGTTGTTGACTGTCTTACAAACAACTGGAGTCCAGAATAGTTGGACATACTATTATTGTTCTATGAGTGAATGTTTATGTACCAATATGATATATTTGTGTGGTTTATGTATTGGTTTAACTACATAGATATTTGTTTTATTATTTATAGTTATTGAACCTAATCAACACAACCTATTCTTTGTTATACTGTATATATATTATATGTTCGTTCTTCTTGATTAGGGGCTACTGTCTCTTGTATATATAAATTGTTGTATGTAGTTTGGTAATCTATAGGAGCCAAATAGTAAACAAATAATTAGCTAACCAATTAAGTCCATGATTGATCGTTTTTTTTTTTTTTTTTTTCTTCTTCTATATTCCAACTACTCCCTCGCGGGCATAAACTGAGAGCCTGTTCATTCACTGTACATTCAGCGGTGAAGCCCGTGAGGGTTCGTTCCAGTCTAAGTACCATAGGGAGACATATGAAGCACATTAAGATGCAACCAGCCCCCGATATCTTGCCTTCGCAGGATGCACAGGGCCCGGTTGCCCACCCACGGCTCGAAGCAGCCACATCTCTTAAGCTGCTTCGCTCCAGTGCTTTACTGTCTCAACCCCTAGACTCAGACCCTCGCTCTCAGAACACCACCTATTGAGTAATGAACTCACTAGGCATTGCCCCTCTGTAACATATTTTGAATATGGGAATATTCATACAGCGCTATTTAACCCTTAATTGGCGGCGCGCAACTTATGTCGTGTGAAATAAATATGGACTAAGTGGCGGTTCACAACTTATGTCGTGTGCCATTTTCACCACGTAATGTTGCTGAGAGAGAGAGATGAGTCGTGGGAGGAGCGTAGCAAGCGTATGACTGCTCCAGACCACCGCGGCGGACCTACTGACATGAATCCCACCCTCCTCCACCCTCTCGCACTCGCTACACAGGGAATTATGTAGGGAAAGTACCTAATTACATGGTTTTTGCACTCGTGTTGCGCGATCGTTGCAAGAGAACCAGTGGTCGCATAAGGATGGTTGGGGTGTCATTGGAAAGCTCTGTTTATGCCCTTTCAGGGATAGATACTTGTTTTATGCTCTGGGTCTTATTTAGGCATGAAAATGATCACGTAAACAACCCTATTTAGGGTAAAAACACCCCACTGGGCGCTACGGTCAAATAGACCACCTAGCCCGCTAAATAAGGGTTAATCAGGGAGTAATGAGGGTATTTTTTGGGCGTTTCGGTGGGCTTTGTGGTAATGCACTGATACTAGGTACAGCACAAATTTCATCCCAATAATATCTTCCTATTTATACATTGGGATTCGAACCTGGGACTATTGGATTACCAGTCCAGTGACATGACTACTCCACCACACCTCACTTGTTACATATGTTGAACAAGGATTGATTCAACTCGAAGTCAAGATAATACTCCTCATTAAACCTCCATTATATAAGTTCATCAAATGCTTCAATTTATGGCTTACTTATTTATATTTTGCTATCATCAAGCGACTTTAGTTAGTTAAATAATGGTCTTTCGGAATTTCTCTGGTAAATATTGAAATGCTGCTCTCCACAAATCAAATATTTCTGAACTTCCGTCCAAACTTCAAGCACCCAGGCTTAAAGGTCAGTAAATATCAAAGCTTCACCAAACTTGTGCAACAACAATTCCATAATTTTCTAACTTTGCCTAGGTTTCCTGAATTCAAAGAGTGAGAGAGTGAGTGTGTGACGAGCACTAAGTAAAGTTGAAGGTGGTTCCTACTTAAGATCATAAATATATTTAGTTGAATTTGATGTCTGATAACTAGTAGTATCACTTCCATCATATATGAATATACACTTGAACTTCGGTTGTGCTCAACCGCCTCAAGGGGTTCTTTACCCCTGCACAGCTTCTTGCTCTGTACAGGGGCACAACGCGCCCTTGTATTGAGTATGGTTCGCATGTGTGGGGAGGATCCTCTCACACAGCACTTCTAGACAAAGTAGAAAACAAAGGCTTTTGTCTCATTAACTCCGGTTCACTCACCGATTCTCTGCTATATCTCTCACATTTTATCGCTATTACAATAATTAGTGTTCCTCAGAGCTCTCTCAGTGTATACCACCTCCTACAGTATACGTAGGGTATGTAGTACCCATCCTGCAACACAATCCCACCCCTACTTTGTGCAACTCTTCAACCCAAGAGTGAAATGATACTCACAATTTTTCTTCTATTTTACAGCTGAACTCTGGAACTCTCTCCCTGAATCCATCTTTTCTTCATCCTATGTCTTAAAATGCTTCAAACTCCGTGTGTCCAGACAGTTTGGCTCGAACATTCCTTGATGTTGGCCCTGTCACTCTTTTCAACTTTGGGGGAGGCACTCGTTACAGACAATTTTGCCTTGTGTCTCCCTCATCCACATGGAATAAAAAAATATATATATATATATATATATATATATATATATATATATATATATATATATATATATATATACCGGTATATATATATATATAAATATATATATATATACAGTATATATATATTGAGAGAGAGAGAGAGAGAGGTACCCTATATATTGTATTATGTTATGTGTAGCCTGTGTGACTGGTGGATAGGTGGTCACTTATATAAACATCACTTTACTGTCTTCATTAAGTAATGGAGATTACAGTCAGGGTTGTTGATTTTTGTTTTAAATCAAAAAAATCAAAAAATCATTGATTTATTTGATTTTGTTGATTTATTTGATTTATTTGATTTTTTTGAGTTCTTTGATTTTTGTTTTAATACTGTATACATATTTGTTTGTAAATTTAAAAGCTATCAGTTATTTGTGTTACTACATAATGTACCAGTATCTTAAAATGAACCAATGCCTACACAAACTTATGAAAGCATGATAAATCTTCAGATTTTTTTTAATTTGATTCACAGATAAAAAAAATAAAAAAAAAATAAAAAAATCATAATTTTTTTTGTAAAAAAAATCATTGATTTAATCAAGTGATTAAATCAAATTGATTTAATCAATATCAACTCTGATTACAGTATAATTTGTATGTCGCTTACGGTAGTGTTCATATTGTTATATGTCACATAGGTTCCTGATTATGTATGTACACAGTATATAGGAAACTTTAAACTGCAAAATATTGGTTCACTCACTATTTTCCATTCCTGTTTGTCTTTCCCCAGCCCCTCATGAATACCTGCAGGGAACTAATATAACTAGAATTCAGAGGGAATTCAAAAGCAATCGAGAATCAAACAACATTATTTTGAGAAAAGGTTTATTGTGATATTTTTCTTTTCACGTACAGACACATTCTATAGTGTTTCTAGTCTCTCAGTGGGGATCGAACCATCGACCATCAGGATGATAGCCGACGCTTTAATCAATTAGACCACGGCAGTCTGCCGTGGTGTAATTGATTAAAGCGTCGGCTATCATCCTGATGGTCGATGGTTCGATCCCCACTGAGAGACTAGAAACATTTAGTGGCTCACGTGTATTTGTGATATATTCTCAACATTCTATAGTGTTCTGATATTTATGTTGCTGATACAATGTTGAAACCGATGTAGAAAGGAAAATAAGCAAGTTTGATAATGAGTGGTATAACATTTGTGATTGTTCTGTTGTGTGTGCAAGAGAAGGAACACACTTGTGTTTGAGTGTGTTTCGTCATTGTCTATTTCTTGTCTGATAATGAAAGTCATGACACTAATACTACAGTGTTTACAGACAATTGTCCATGACAGAGGTATATCCATTCTTGTGTATGTTTGCTGTTTGTATCCAATTAATTGTCTTACTAAATTCAACTACAACGGATAATAAGCTTTCACATTTTTCTATGTAAGCTGCCGTAAGTCTATCATAGTCCTGCACGATGTTATAAACTTGTTTATTTAAAGGGTTAAATGTGATTTGGAATATCCCTTGGGCTCCAAGAGAGCTATCGAAATTGAATAAATCATTACGATGGTAGAAATGCAATTGACAAGCTCAACGTATTTCCATATGAAGGCATTTATTCGGATATTGTCATATGCTGCAGATCACTCAATAACTGTCAAAGTGATGTCATTGGTCGTTACATATCTGTCTGGCTCCCAATGATGCGTTATTGGATTTCTGTCTTTGATGGTGAATAGTCTGTCCCACACAACAATTATTACACAACCATCCACTGGTTGGTGGTCATCAGTCACTGGTGGTGATTATTGTCCCATGGTAAATTACTATGACACATATAATTTGTGATTTAAACGTTGCCTTTAACACTCAAAGGACGGGGTCGTTTGTAACATCAACTACCTGCCAGGCGGGCATATTTACCGAAAACGAGCTTCATTCTATGCTCTTTTTCATTTATAAACAAGAACCAGAGCGTAATACAATTATGTAACCGTGAAAGGGCGATAATAGAGCTTTCTAATGACACCTGAATCATCCTTGTACAACCACGGGTTATCCTGTAGTGATCGCGCAACCGAAGGTGAAAATACCCTAAATAAGGTAATTTCCTCAGTTTTTTCCTAATATTGCGAGGCCGAGTGTGTGTAGGGAGGCGGCGGTAGTCATAGAACCGGCCCAGTGGTGGTGCTGAGCAGTCAGACCCCGCCTATCGTCCTCCCAATGCACGGACTCTCTCTCAGAGCCCCTAATGTGCTCAGAATGCCGCCCGTCATATGACGGGTACCGGAGGATAGGCCGTTTATCTCTCGCCCGTCATATGACGGTCACCGTTGGTCAAGGGTTAAGTCTCATTTAATAATTGACCATTATTGCTCCTCCATCAAACACAGTAGTTATCATCCACCACCCAACCCTACTATCGCCTTTACATTCAGGTTATCTTTCATTATCATATATATATATATACAAAAATACATGCTTACCCAGCTATGAATTTTTGCCAGATACCGCCATATATGGACTAGTAGACCAGATATATAGAGTCCTAAATGGATGCCATGGCGTTTTTTGTGTGGTTTTACCAAATTAACCCTCTCACCACGGATGGGCTCTTGAACGCCCATAACAACCTCGGCCCGCGCAACCCGGATGGCCTCTTGAACGCCCAGTGGTTGAAAGCCTGTGAGCTTCGTGTGCGAGGCGTCGGTCCGACGCATGTAAACAACAGCCGGCTGGACCGACGCTCCGCATCTCCGGCCACAAGAAGGAGAGCGTCGCTTGTTCGTGTGTGCCTGTATGTTGTTGTTAAGTATCGAAAAGTGGTGTAAAGTGGCTGTTTTGGCCATAAAGTTATCTCCAATGAAATCATCATCACAGCTCAACCAGTTGACTTAGAGAGCTCTACTTAATGCCATTCTACAGGTAAATAACACAGCTACGCTTGGGGATGCGCGGGAATGCGGGAAGCAGTCTGATTAACGAATATACGGTAGCCTAGCCTAGACGTTTTTCGGCCAAAACACCCGGATTACTGTTGTGTGTCGATGGTCCGGATAGACGGTTTTGCTGCAATCGTATTTTGAATTGCTTACTGATAGGCAGCCTCTAAAGGGAGTACATCAAAAATAGAGTACTGAGCTACCCATGGTAACTATTCATACTTTTCATTGTATTTTCATTTTGTAGTGGAGTTGTTCAAACTTAAAACAACGTTCGACCAGATGCAGTGAAAAGGAAAAATTTAATTTTGTACAGGAACAAATTGTGAATACAAACGTTTTGTTTACGAATGCATGTCATAGTATTATGTCCCCCAAGTATGTAAAATCAATGCTATAGTTATAATTTGGTCTAAACTTCTAAAGGATAGGTACATAATATGCTGATTATAAACATTATAAGCTTAGTAATTAGTAATTTTTTTTTTTTTTTTATATAAACTCGTTTTCTTCATATAGTTTGTTAACACCTGCCAACCTTACCCATATAATATTAGTTAATATATTGTCTGATAACACAACTACTCCAACTACCTTAACATTGTTAATATATATTTTTCAAAATTCAGGAGGTTATGAGTTTGTCCACTTTTGTCTGTGCGTGTTTTTTTTTTTTTTTGGGGGGGGTCAGTAAATAAGATATATCCACAAGTTATATACCGATTTTCACGAAATTTGGGCGGCAGATAGCATCTGCGCCAATGAACTAATGATTCAATATAGGAGGTGATTGGTAGAGTGCTTACCTCCGCCAGCGTAGGCAGCTAAGTTATGAACCGATGTTCATTACTTTGGTGGGCAGATAGGATATCCACCAAGGAAGAAGCTATTTGATTTAGGAAGCGACAGCGTAGGTGGAAGTTTGTACTCTAGTGAGTGTCCCTTTATTTAATGATTGAAATTTTAACCATCGAAATATATTTAGGGAATATTGTGCAACAAATATTTACACAGTTTATTGACTGTGCACGATATGATATTTAAAGAACGCAGATGAATATATATATTTCTTCGCTCACTGTTCACTCTTTTTATCACATTATAATAACATTATAATAATAGTCCTCCTCTGCCACCAAGGACCTTATCACTACCACCTCACCATATCATTTATTGTTAACGTCACTCACATTATTATAACAGTCCTCCTCTGCCACCAAGGACCTTATCACTACCACTTCACTATACAGGGTGTTTCATAAATACCTTTCATAAATTTCAGAATGAATAGACCTAGCAATAATAAATATACTTTTCTATGTGACGGTTTTGGAAATTTCTCATATTTACCAGGATATTACACATTTTAGTTTAATAGGAAAGTCTAGGGGATGAACACAATCAGTAGATTACCATCACCTCAATTACTTTATTTTGTCATAAATGTTTGAACATCAATGTATTTTACAGTATTTACAACAGGTGCTCGATCAATTTGCTTCATGGGTTCGAATACTGTATGAATGAAGCTTCACAAATTGAAGGTAATGTGAGAAGGTGAGTATAATAATAATGTATACACCACTATTGTCCAACACCATATGGCACCACAGACACTTTAGACTTGCGGGCGCCTCTGGCACCCAGGCCTGTGGAGGCAGCAAGTCCTTCAGTTCACACCAGACTCTTGCATAACCAACCAGCGTCTCGGCGCTCCTGTACTCAACCCTAGCCAATAAAGGATTGAAGAGTACTGGTGTTATATCTTCATTCATCTTTATTATATGGCGCAGTGTATATCAGTATCTGAACCTACATGGAGAACCTGCACTACCTAGCTGAGGCTGCAGCTGCTGTGGAAGCCGGCTTGCCGCCATGCGGTCCCTACCTGGCTACATCTACCTCCCAACCGGTCGAGCCTTCATTGCCCGATGCCCTGTCTCCATACCCATCCATCATCTACTTGAATGAAAGGATCGACGCCCTCCAATCGAGTATGGCCACCTTTCTACAGCATCACCAGGACCAGCAGCATCTACAACTACAACATCGCCCCGCGACAGCTCCACCACCGCCCCGCCAGGATCTACAACATTGCCCCGCGACAGCTCCACCACCGCCCCGCCAGGTTCTCCAGCCCCACCAGCCTCTACAACATCAGCCCCAGGCCAGTAATGTTACCCACCAGGCTGACCCATCCTTTGCCTCACACCCCACCAGTGATACACTTATTCATCCCTCTACACAGACACCCACACTTCATACATCTCCCCATGTCTCAGTGCCCCACCATATGCCAGTTACCCATGTCTCAGTGCCCCACCATATGCCAGTTACCCATGTCTCAGTGCCCCACCATATGCCAGCTACCCATGTCTCAGTGCCCCACCATATGCCAGTTACTCCCCACATGTCTTTATTACATATGAACATGACCAATCCCTTTACCCACCCTCTCAAGAGCGAACATCCCACACCCTCCCCAACTGACGGCCAGGCCCACACTGGTGTCGGTAGCGACGGTCGGTATTACGGCGGCCATTATGCCCCCCCTGGCTATCGTACGGCTGGCACCAACCCTCACGGCGCAGCCCCTTCTGCGCATGACGTCATCATACCACCACCACCTCAAGTCCCACCAACACCTCAAGTCCCTTCCTACCCTGCCCAGCCACGCCCCACCCCGCCCCGCCGGGCTGCCCCTACGCGGCCCCAGGCCGCTTTACATATGCCGGGACACGCCCTACGCAAATTCTGGGCTGATTGGGAGGTCTACAAGCGGCTCGTCCTTCTACCACCTCATGAGGCTACCATCGAGCTCTACCAGACGTGCGACCCTGCCCTTCAGAGCGCCATATTTGCTCACAATCAGGCGTTCTCCTCATTGCCAGAAATCGACCTAGCAACTCTCATCACACAACTCGTCCACCGACAACGGAACCGCGCAGCCGCTCGCCACCACTTCTGGTCTCTTCTCCAACAACCTACTGAACAGATCCGGGACTACGTCACACGTATTACGGAGGCCACTTTGGACTGTGGCTTTACCTGCCCCTGTTGCCACACTGATGTCTCTGACGAACACATACGGGACCAAGTGACTATCGGGATTAGTGATTCGTCCCTTCAGCAAGATGTTTTAACTAAGGACCGCACCCTACCTACCTTACAAGATGTTATCAACTACTGTGTGGGGTTCGAATCTGCGGCACTCGATCAGACGGCAATGCAACCGGGGGTACATGCTGTGAAATCACCATACCAGCGTCTCAAGAGTACTTACCCACGCCCCGCCCCTATCCAGCCCCCCGCCCAACCTACTCAGCCCCCGTCGCCCGCCCCACCACCTCCCCACGTCGGCCCCACTTCATCTCCCACACGTTGCTCCGGGTGTGGCCTATCTTCACATTCACAAGCCCAACGATCTTCGAAGTGTCCTGCATGGGGCAAGACCTGCACGGCGTGTAATAAACCTAACCACTTTGCCAAGGTTTGTAAATCCACCTCTTCCCAGTGCAGTGGGTGCGGCCTATCCACACACTCTCGAGCCGAACGCCCATCCAAATGCCCTGCTTGGGGCAAGACCTGCCCGTCATGCAGCAAACTCAACCATTACTCCACAGTTTGTCACTCCACGCCCTCACCTTCATCCGCGGCTGTTATCATTGGTACTATCAAACAGGCTGTTAACAAACCACCACCCGCACGGCTCCCCTCCTTGCCCATTACCATTTCTACTGCCATGTCGCCCCACTCTCACCCCACCAGCGTCACGGCCCACCCTGACACGGGCGCCCAAGTATCTGTGGCTGGTTTGCAATTACTACGGGCACTGGGCCTCCACCGCCACCACCTACAGCCTACACACCAACGGATCACGGCCGTGGGGGGTCACACTCTCCAGGTCCTGGGTTATATGCCGACTACCATTACCGCCACCGACGTTGCCGGCACCCCCTACACTACTTCTGATGATATTTTTATTATTCAGGCACAGTCACCGTTATTTATTAGCATTTCAGCTTGTAGGGCACTACATATCATCCCTCCCGACTTCCCCACACCTACCCCCTGCATGGCCGCCCACACAGCCCAACCACCACCCACCTTGACCAGGACCCCTCCACCACACCGGCCCACTTCCCTCCCCTTCCCACCTAACGACCTGCACCTGTCTGACCTTCGTGACTGGTTCTTGTCACAGTTTGCATCTTCAGCATTTAACACCACCAGCGGCCCACTCCCCACGATGTCTGGCCCTCCCATGCACATCCACATCAAGCCTGGCGCATCTCCACGTGCCGTGCACACCCCTGCCCCTATACCACATCATTGGAAGGCCCAGGTCAAAGCAGATCTCGACAGGGACGTCGCACTGGGCATTATTGAGCCTGTCCCCATCGGTACCCCTACTACCTGGTGTTCTAGGATGGTGGTGGTCGCCAAGAAAACTGGACAACCCCGCCGTACAGTTGACCTGCAGGCACTCGACCACGCCTGCCTTCGGGAGACACATCACACCCCGAGCCCATTCAACTTGGCCCAATCCATCCCTGCAGGCACTCGTAAGACGGTCCTCGACGCCTGGAATGGATACCATGCTGTTCTACTCGACGAATCCAGCAGGGAGGCTACGACTTTTATCACAGAATTTGGGCGTTACAGGTATATCAGGGCCCCTCAAGGTTACTTGGCAGCTGGCGACGCCTATACCCGACGCTTCGACGCAATCATACAGGCTGTCCCTCGTAAGGTGAAGTGTGTCGACGACTCCCTTTTGTGGGACTCTTCAGTCGAGGAGGCATTTTGGCACACTTTTGATTACCTGGCCCTCTGTGCCTGTGACACCGTTGGTTAACGGTGTCACTTTCAACCCTGACAAGTTTACCTTCGCCGCCCCTTCAGTTGACTTCGCCGGACTCACCATCACAGACACTGGAATTAAGCCATGCACGTCCATGATTAAGGCCATCCGTGACTTTCCCACGCCCACAGACATCACGGGAGCCCGGTCGTGGTTTGGTCTCGTTGAACAGGTCGCCTGGGCCTTCAGCATCAAACCGGAAATGGCGCCCTTCCGGGAACTTGTGCAGTCCAAAACCCCCTTCCACTGGGATGAGGCGCTCGACCGTACCTTTGCCACATCTAAGGACCACATCACACACCTGGTGGAGGAAGGGGTCTGCTCCTTCGAGATCGGCAGACCCACGTGCCTCGCCACAGACTGGAGCAAAACCGGCCTTGGCTTCCTCCTACTCCAACAACATTGTTCCTGCCCCACCGCATCTGCCCCCACCTGTTGCAAGGTCGGTTGGAAACTTATCTTCGCCGGCTCCCGTTTTACCACACCTGCGGAGTCCCACTACGCACCCGTCGAAGGCGAGGCTTTAGCAGTGGCTGACGCCCTTGACAGATGCAGAATGTTTGTCCTGGGCTGCCCTGACCTCGTCGTCGTCGTGGACCACAGACCTCTACTGCACATCCTTAACGACCGGTCCCTTGACAACATACCAAACCCTCGCCTGTTCAAGATTAAGGAACGTACCCTACGATACCAGTTCATCATTCAACATACGCCTGGCAAATGGCACCGCGGCCCTGACGCTGTCTCCCGCTACCCGACCAGGCCCTCCGCGGACGCCCATGATGTGCATAGTGCGGCCGCCAGCGAGCTCGATATCCACTTAGTTGCCTTGGCCTCCCTCACCATGCTCGCCGCCATACCTGACCCAGTTGTATCATGGTCTGACCTTAAATCTGCCGGCCAACAAGACAGCGAGTATACCTCCCTTCTTCAGACCATCCCCGAGGGCTTCCCGGACTCCAGAGAGGCGACCGCCCCACCACTACGACAGTTCTGGGGTGTTAGAGACCGCCTCACTTCCGTCGACGGGGTAGCCCTCATGGATCAACGACCAGTCATCCCCCATCATCTTCGGTCCAGAGTTCTCGAGGCCCTTCACTCAGCTCATCAGGGTATGACTGGCATGAAGGCCCGTGCACGTGCGAGTGTTTACTGGCCAGGTATTGACAAGGCCCTACGCAACTGCCTGGATACCTGCCACTACTGCCGCGCCCACGCCCCGTCCCAGCCGAAAGAGCCACTCATGTCATCTGACCCACCCCAATGGCCATACGACCAGGTAGCCGCCGATTTTTTTCAGCACCAGGGCAAACACTACCTGGTCTACGTCGATCGCTTCTCCAGCAATGTCCACATCTTCTACCTGCCACCAGGTAAATGTGATGCTCACCACCTCATCTCGGCGTGCCGTACCCTCTTCACCCACTACGGAGCACCCCGGGTACTGGCGAGCGATGGTGGGCCCCAGTTCACAGCCGGGGACTTCCAAGAATTCCTGGCACATTGGGGTGTGTCACAGCGGGTCAGCTCTGCGTTCTACCCTCAGTCTAATGGCCGCGCCGAGCTGGCTGTTAAAGCAGCCCGCCGCATCATCGCGGACTGTACATCCCCCACTGGCTCTCTCGACAACAACGCCGCAGCCCGCGCCCTCCTCCAATACAGGAACACACCCCTCTCGACCATTGACAAGTCACCAGCTCAACTTCTCTTCGGCAGGACCCTACGGGACCACGTCCCCTGCAATCCTGCACTTCTCCACCTCCACCCCCACTGGCTTCTCTCGGCCGAAGCTCGTGAGGCAGCCCTTTTTCACCGTAACGCTGCCCTAGCCACATACTATAATGCTTCAGCCCGGCCTTTATCACCACTCCACGTCGGTGACCGGGTCTCCGTCCAGAACCAGGGGGGCAACAACCCGACACGGTGGAACAATACTGGCACTGTAGTGGAGGTGCATCCACACCGCCAGTATACCATCCGGGTGGATGGGTCGGGGCGAGCCACGCTCCGCAACCGCCGCTTCCTACGACAGCTTCGTCTACCGCCCTCCACTCAACCTACACCGCCCGACTCCACCATCGCCTCGTCGGACGCCAATAGGGGGGGGGGAGATATAATAATAATGTATACACCACTATTGTCCAACACCATATGGCACCACAGACACTTTAGACTTGCGGGCGCCTCTGGCACCCAGGCCTGTGGAGGCAGCAAGTCCTTCAGTTCACACCAGACTCTTACATAACCAACCAGCGTCTCGGCGCTCCTGTACTCAACCCTAGCCAATAAAGGATTGAAGAGTACTGGTGTTATATCTTCATTCATCTTTATTATAGTGAGAGAAAGAAGGATGTACTGGCAGTCTTAAGTAAGTACCAGACATGGAGCCATACAACTCTGCTGAGTACACAGACATGTTACTTACATTAGGTGCAGCTGAAGCAGTAAGGATGTACGGTGAACAATATCCCAACCGGAGGCAACCATCTCGGCCTACTTTCCTCAGCGTAGAAAGACGACTACGGGAATATGGCTCACTGAATCCACGTGCAGTAGACAGAGGAAGGCTTCATGATGAGCAACTACTCGATGCAGAAGAGGATATCCTTGATGCCATCCCAGATGATCCATCTACAAGCACACGTCGACTTGGTGCACGATTTGGTGTGGCTCATGCATCAGTATGGAGGATTGTAAACAGACATGGTCTGTACCCATATCATCACCAGCCCATCCATGCTCTGACTGAACGTGATTATCAGCAACGAGTGGATTTCTGTCGGTGGCTCCTTACTCAAGAGAGGGAGAACAACGGTTTTATTGCAGAGGTTTTGTTTTGTGATGAGGCAAATTTCACAAGAAATGGCATGTTGAACCTACATAATACACATACATGGGGAGCAGAAAATCCACATGCAACAACAATGAGGGGACATCAGGAACGCTTTTCGATTAATGTTTGGGCCGGTATTCTTGGTGACCATCTAATCGGACCTTTTATGTTACCACAACGACTTACAGGCAATGTGACCACCAGATTTCTTCAGGATGACTTACCCATACTACTTGAAGATGTGCCTCTCAGAACACGTAGACAAATGTGGTTCATGCAGGATGGGGCTCCAGCTCAATTTGCACGAGGTACACGAGGGATTTCCTTAATGTTATGTACACTGATAAGTGGATAGGCCGTGGTGGTCCCATCGCCTGGCCACCTAGATCACCGGACCTAACTCCACTTGACTTTTATCTTTGGGGACACTTGAAGAGCAGGGTGTATGCTACACAAATCAACACTCGTCAGCAACTGTGGCAACGAATTCAAGAGGCATGCAGAGAAGTAAGAAACACACCAGGGATATTTGAAAGAGTGCGACAGTCTCTTATGCGCCGAGCCCAAGCCTGTATCAACGAGGGTGGGAGAAACTTCGAGCAACTATTGTAAATACTGTAAAATACATTGATGTTTAAACATTTATGACAAAATAAAGTAATTGAGGTGATGGTAATCTACTGATCGTTTTCATCCCCTAGACTTTCCTATTTAAAGTAAAATGTGTAATATCCCGGTAAATATGAGAAATTTCCAAAACCGTCACATAGTAAAGTATATTTATTATTGCTAGGTCTATGCATTCTGAAATTTATGAAAGATATTTATGAAACACCCTGTATAATATATTGTTAACGTCACTCACAACATTATAATAACAGTCTTCTCTGCCACCAAGGACCTTACCACTACCACTTCACTATATATCATGTCACCACCATCATCTCATTATATTTTTACCACCATTAGTTTGCACCATTTTGGGCCGTGCGACTAATTTGGGTTCGGCGACCGATCTGAGCATTGCATCCAATATGGATCAAGCTATTTACTCAAGCCGCCCAATTTGGCCACATTTTAGACTAAATAGCCAAATTCGACTGAATTCACATATAAATGATTGTTGAATTCTGCCTAAGAATTGTTGCTTAGACAGGCCAACAAAACGTTGTGTGTGTGCGTGTGCGTGTGCGTGTGCGTGTGCGTGCGTGCGTGCGTGTTCTCCAAAACACTCGTGGCTGTGTGACAGTTTTAGTGTTTGTATGCGTGATTGTTTGTCTGGTAAATATAAACAAAAACAAACGAGCAAGACAAGCCGGGTCAGAGAGGAATGGTGGAACATGAAATAATTAGTAATGGAATGCTGTCAACAACCTACATGTCATGTTACTCAAGGGCCGTACTAATTTTAGTAATCGCTTTATTTTCGTAATGTAGCAAATACTAAAAATAGTAATCCCCTGAGTACATTATCTACAACAATTATAACCATGATACTAATAAATTAATATCGTGAAAGCTTAACCACAGCCACCCGAGCCTTAAGTTAAGAACTTTCCTGTCCCACTCCCCTCCTCTCCAGCCACTCACCAACTCCCTTCCATTATCCATACTCCAACCTCCCCCCCTCCCCCTTCCCCAACCCCCTCTAATAGCAGACCCTATATTAGCAAATATCGACCAACTTCCTCCGTATTAGTGCTACTGGTATCATGACTCATTAGCCTCTCTTTACTCTCAAACATATATATACTCATAATACACCTGTAGTACTGATACCGGTACAGTATACACAGATTGGTCTTTGGACCTACATTTTACACAATAGAATTAATAATACTAATAATGTTGTTTGATAATTACGGCATCAATATGGCATCCACAGGAAACAATGACTAATCTCTCCAACTGCAGAATCCCCCACCTTCCAGTACCGCCTGTCAGTGGTTGTCCTATTATGCTGTGTCCTTGGTGCATCCCTCCTTCCTCTTCCCCTTGTAATTGACCCCCAGGGACTTCTGTAATAGCCCCCCCCCCCCCCCCACACACACCATCCCAACACTCTCGGTCATTACTTTGAGAACACTACTGGGCAAGGTCCATAGATACAACAGGTCAACCCACGGGGTCGCTCAAACTCCCTATCCGCGCGCATGACGTCAGAGTGTTGAAGGGTGAAGGGGTCACCAGTTTCTTCCCGCTCATTCTCAAAATCACAGCCGTTGGAGCAGCATCCTTCGTTTTCTATATCTTCGTGCCGTGAAAGTATAACTTCGATATTTTATAATACAACAGTGACCATAATGCCGTGTGACAGTGTAGCTCTGCTATTGTAAGTGAACAAAATGCCGTTATACTGTGAAGTTGTTGGGTGCAAGTCTGTATTCATTAAACAAGGAAATGTATCTTTCCATATATTTCCCAAAGATGAACAACTGAGGGCCAAATGGACTACATTATGTGGAAAAAAAAACAGAGTTACTCCACAATGTGCAAGAATCTGTGGCAAACATTTTGAATCAAGTGCTAAAATCACCAAACTTGAACTGCATAATCCATATGGTTTATCACTAATAACAAGTCAAGTTTTAAGATATCATCAACAATTTTGTTAATCACACTCCCTGAAATGAACCAGAAAATCATGTTTGCATTGTTACGAACGCTAATACATTACACTGTTTTCTATGTTTTAAATCATTGCCAACAAACACACATAGATTTTTCTCACATTAGGTGTGAGAGGGATTAGGCTTGTATGGGCCAACAGGCTTTTTGTACTCACTTCTATTATGTTATTATGTTATTATTGTTTTGTAACCTGTCCAATGTTCTTCATAATAACCTTACGGAACCTTACGATGATACTGAACGCAGGTCTTGTCAGTGCTCTAAGTCCAAATCTTCATAATTTAACTTTAATAGACACATGGTTCTAATGATCCCAGAAAACAATATGTAAGATGTCTTAAGTTAATAAAATAAGTGTGTACCGAATTTTGTGAAATCCTTATCCTGCTTTGTGCAACCTACAGTAGTTGTAAGAAGAAATTGAGAACAATAACCAATACCTATAAATTAAACCTGAAAATAGTTATCCCATTTTGTATATGCTAAATATAATATTATAATATTATAATAGTAATATAGTAATAGCCTACATTTGATATGAAAATGATTGGACCGGGTAAACAAATATACAAAGTATTATAAGCTTGTGACAGTATATAGGCAGGAAGGTGAAGGTATTGAGGGATCACAGTCCAGATATTGTGTGGACTGTGTGAGAGATAAGCCTTTACGTCTCGCAGCTGTTAGGGGGCGGAGCTAGGCAGAGCAGCGAGCGTAGTCTCTCTTTCTTTCATTTGGTACAACAGTGTGACGTCACTGAGCTGCGCGTGGGTTGACCTGAGTATCTATGGACCTTGCTACTGGGAAGCTAGTCCAGTAAAGATATGGATATACCCACCACTAATTGCAATAGTTTTTCTCTCTGTTTTATTTTAGTGTGTGTTAGTATAGGAATAACATACTAAAAGTCTAGGAAAATCTATCTGTGGGAACATTGTTTTGCAAAGGCATTTTCTAAAATGCTGAGTCAGCAACTTTTCATTAATGACAAATCGTGGTTCTCTACTTGTCTATCTCATCGTTTCATTTTATATTGCAGCAATATTTGTACATCTGTTTCTTAGATAATCTACATGTTGATGTTTGTCACCTTGGTTATATAAAATATAATATGTGACTTTTCTTTTCATTTCAGATCTATGACTAGCTATCATGGATAAGTGTGTGTTTTGTGAGCAACCTCTCGCTGATGGTCAACAGACGGTGACATTAACTCAGAAAGGATGTGACAGTATCGTGAGGGCCTGTACGCTACGTCAGGATACTTTGTCCGTATCTGTTGGTCAGACAGTTCATATCAAATGTCGCAAGGATTACACAAACCCCCATGTTATTGAAAGAGACAAAAAAAGATCAGCCAATGAGGCAGATTTTCATCAATCTTCTGCTAGCCTCCGATCTTCGAAACCAGTATTCGTCTACAAAGAACATTGTATATTTTGTGGCTGTGGAGATAGTTCAGGTGGTCGACAGGATGCCCGAAAACTCATTCCAGTTTGATCCATCAACATGCAGAAAATGATTCTCAAAGCATGTGAGGAGTATGAGGGTCCTTGGGTAGACGTCGTCAGAGATCGTGTATTATTTGTTAATGACCTCCATGCTGCCGATGCACTATATCATAACCTTTGTTCAACCAACTTCAGGACAGGGAAGCAGATTCACCAAATATTTCAAAGCATTGATGGAAAACCATTCAAGAGGGTTAAAAGGAGTGAGCGTGCTGGAAGACCAAAGCAGGGAACAGCAAGACAAGCCTTCTTGAAAGCTACAGAATACTTAGAGGAAAATGATGATGAACAGAAAACCATAACAGACTTAATTGAAAAAATTAAAGAATACTGTGATGATAACAGCGTTGCCTATGGATACACTCACATGAAGAATGAATTGAAGAAACACTTTGGAGACCAGATTGTCATCACAGAAATTGATGGGAAGTCTAATGTTGTTACTCTGAAAAGCACTGTTTCTCGAATATTGCACGATTTTCACTTGAGGTCACAACAAGAAGATTGTGACAAACACAAAGAAATAATCAAAACAGCAGCTAAACTGATAAAAAATGACATCAAAGAAATTAACCAGTCGAGAAATGTCTATCCAGCAACAAGTGCCATGGCATCCATCCAAGATAACCTGAGTTTCGTCCCTGACTCGTTACAGACCTTCCTTACAGAGCTCTTCGTGGGCTACAAGTCGCAGAAGATAGCATCAATAGGTCAAGCCATCATACAAGCAACTCATCCAAGAGCACTCATGGCTCCTCTACAAATCGGTCTGGGAAATTGGTCTGCAATGTGGTCTGAAGGTTTAGACAGTCCGGCTCCAGAAGGGGATATCCAGTACATTCTAGACGGGGGTGCTCTCCTGCATCGCATTTCATGGACACGTGGACACACTTGGGAGGAGATTCTGCAAGACTACTGTCGATATGTCTCCAACAGATATGGAAAAGCTACAGGTGTCTTTGATGGATACACAGATGCTGCCTCAACCAAAGATTGTGCTCACCTTCGACGACGAAATGGAATTGTCGGTGCTCAGGTTCACTTTTCTGTTGATATGAGGCTGAAGATGAAGAAAGAAGAGTTTCTGGCAAACAAAGAAAACAAACAACAGTTCCTCCATATGCTAGGTGAACACCTGGAAAGGACAGGCTGTCATGTCATCCATGCAAAAGGAGATGCCGATTTACCAATCGTTCAGACAACAATGGAATCTGCAGCTAGGTGTGACAGCATACTGGTTGGGGACGACACTGATCTACTTGTACTTCTCTGCTATCATGGCAAGAATACATCGCACAAACTCTTCTTCAAACCAGAGCCAAAATCACACTCAAAGAAGAGATCAAGAAAATGGAACATTAAAACGACAAGGGCAGCCCTTGGCAGCGCAGTCTGTGACAACATACTCTTCATACACGCTGTCCTTGGATGTGATACTACATCGAGAGTCCATGGTCTTGGAAAGCAACTTGCTCTGACACGCATGAAAAATGCTGTCTTCTGCAAACAAGCACAACTTTTCATGAAACCAGACATGACAAAAGAGAACATCATTACTGCTGGAGAAATTGCAGTTGTGTCATTGTACAGTGGTCTCGAAGGGGAAACCATTGATGAGCTGCGGTACAGACGTTTCTGTCAAAAGACAACATCCAGTACCTTAAGTGTACAGCCTCATGCACTACCTCCGACATCTGCATCTCTGAGAAATCACAGCCTCCGAGTTTACTATCAGGTTCAGGTGTGGTGTGGTGTGAATACTCTGCGTCCAGAAGACTGGGGGTGGAAGGTGGTCGATGGAAGAATATACCCGTTGACAACAAGTAAAGATCCCGCTCCTCAAGTACTCCTTGAGGTCATCAGATGCAGCTCTAAGACTGGCTGTCAAACTCTGCGATGTACATGTCGCAAGAATGGACTTGACTGCACTATTGCATGTGGACAGTGTCGTGGAATCTGTGCAAATATGTCAACATTACAATTAGAGGAACTCAGTGATGATACATTGAACACTGATGCATGATGCATTGATGCATTTAACCATATTTCATAAAGAATAAGTGTTCCGTAGTTGCAGTATGCATCTCATAAAGCAAAGAAAATTGAAGTTTTTTGTTGTCCGAGGGTATGTGTCCTTAACACAATTTTAAAATATGTTCCCATAGTTTGATTTTCTTAGACTTTTGATACGTTATCCTCCTCATAATGTAGTTTCATATGCAACAATCAGAAAAACTATTGCAATTAGTGGTGGGTTGACCCCCCATTCTGCCGTATCTTTACTGGACTAAGCACCCCACGGGCCAATCAAGGAGATGGGAGCACACACACACACACACACACACACACTCACACACTCACTCACTCACTCACTCACCTCCTAATCCTGCCACGGACATTAGTTCCAGGGCAGTAGTTCCCTTTCCAATGTTCCCTTACCCACTCTAAACCACTGTTTGGACACTTGATCCTCAATGTTTTGGAGGACAAGCAGCCTAGAAGGGTCACTAGCTGTTGTTGCTTGATTTTCTTTGTACTCTCTCTCTCTCTCTCTCCTTATAAAAATATTCACACATACAATTGAATATACCATGTTAACATGAACAACTCAAGATATATGTTCGAGGTCCCAAATATAATATACCTTGACTACAAACCCTGGTGCCCCCGGCCTGACAACGTGATGGTGGTGTTGGGTCTGAACCTATGGTCTGAACGGTCAAAATACTGACATGTTTACATTTTAGTTCCCGAGGTCAAAAGTCTTTTAGAGCACTCGGAAACCAAATCAGGACTTATAGTGTTCCAGCCAGCCGTGTGTGTGGGTGGGTGGGTGGGTTGGTTGGTTGGGTGTGTGTGTGAGAGAGAGAGAGATCACCTATTTCGCCCTTAACCCTCCGACCCCGGCTAGGGAATATCGTAACTGTACTCTGTGTCCGGGGGTTTTCAGGAATTTTGGTACAAGTTGACTCACATGTTACTCCTGAAATACATTACACAAAGTTATAAAAAAAAACAGAAAAATGTAGCACAAACCTTCATGTGTAGAATGCCGTTGAGTAGAGGTCTCTAGCCCAAGTGATTGCATAATGGTGAGCGCGGGAAGTGGAGTGATTTTTATGCGTGAAAATCATCCCGCGTTCGGATGCGTCGCCTTGGCCCAGGCCGCGGCTCGTCGCGCCAAACTTTTTACCTCCCGGAGGCGATTTTATGTATTGATAGTGATGTTATTATAGTTATTTGGAGTCCAATTATATAAAATATGTGTATTAGGCTATCATTTTCACTAATATTTCACATTTTCACTCGATACCGTAGTTTTTATGAGTAATTGAGGTAGGTTATTGTTATATTAGGCACTGATTATTCGTTATCACAGGTGTTTATTATACTTTGGCCATCAAATCTTAGGTCTTGTGTCACTTTCACTTTGACAAATATGCTTTAGAGTGTCACTGTCACTGATAATGCTCATTTTCACTTGATACAGTACATTTTATTAGTAATTGAGGTAGGTTATTGTTATATTAGGCACTGATTATTCGTTATCACAGGTGTTTATTATACTTTGGCCATCTAATATTAGTTCGTGTGTCACTTTCACTTTGGTAAATATGCTTGAGAGAGTGTCACTTTCACTGATAATGCTCATTTTCACTTGATACGGTACATTTTATTAGTAATTGAGGTAGGTTATTGTTATATTAGGCACTGATTATTCGTTATCACAGGTGTTTATTATTACTTTGGCCATCTAATATTATGTCATGTGTCACTTTCACTTAGTTATATGCTTTGTAAACGTTTTATATACAATTTATTGTGTCTTTTTTCACTTATTTATATATGTTTTCATAATACATGACTTTTTTATCACAATACACCTGTACATTGTTTTATTTCCACTTGTTGCCTATATACATACATATTGTCAGTCTTTGGTACTTTCACTATGATTATTAGTTAGTACTCCTGCTTGCTGTGGTATTCAGCAAAGCACGGTATAGCACATAGTGACAGTCGGCACTCCACACACTGCATGGTGGTCTTTTTCTGCTTCCTCGGCCTCACCTGGCTGTTCCAGCAGACATGGCACCGCCTTCTGCTAATGGTGACTCCATCTCGTTCCAGAGGCAGGTAACCGAGCTTGTGCACACTTACAAACTGTGCAGCCTGCATGCGGTCCTGAACGGGGCGCCCAGGTTGTGCCACTGCCCTCTGTGGCATAGCATACCTGTCCAGGAGCTCCACCAACACCTGTTTTTGGAACCTCCGCAGGCTACTGAACTTCCTGGGTGTGCGCGGATTCCGAAGCCTGTAGATATTATAGGCATTCAGCATTGACATGTCCACCATGTGCAGAAAGAACTTTTTGTACCATCTGCACGAGGTACGCAGACAGTCGATGAAGCCTATCTGCATGTCGGACTTGTCCACCAGCCTCATATTTATGTTGTAGTCCAGGACAGCATCGGGCTTGGTCACCCTGACTTTGGTGCGGCGATCCACCTTGCCAGTCTCAACCATTTCCCCCTTGTGGACGGTGCTCAGGATGTTGACCTTCCGCTGGTCGTGCCAGTGGATAGCCAGAATGGGTCCCGACTTCTTCTTGAAGACATCGCCTTTCTTTGTTTTAGGAGGGAAACTTGGCATGCCCTTCCTTTTTGCTCTAACTGTGCCTACAGTCCCCGTCTGGCGCTCATGGAGGTACTTTGAGAGAGTGGGGGACGTGTAGTAGTTGTCCGTGTAGAGGACGTGATTCTTTTCGAAGTACCGGTTCATCATGGCTTGAACCACTGCTCCGCCAAAGCCAATGAGGGGGTCTATTGCCACGTCCCCTTCCTTCCCGCTGTAGACCAGGAAGTCCAGGACATAGCCAGTTTTGCAATCGCACAGCACAAAGAACTTTATACCAAAGCGATGTCTCTTTGAGGGGATGTACTGCCTGAAGCTCAGCTTTCCCCGGAACAGCACAAGAGACTCGTCAATACAGACGTTGCAGAAGGGCATGAAGTAGGACGTGAAACGTTCTCTCATCATCTCGTACAACGTCCTAATTTTCCACAGTTTGTCAGGGAGATGCATGTCGGTGTTGGTGACAAGATGGAGCGCTCCGAGGATGTCGAGGTACCGGTCCCGAGAGATGTATTTCCCGAAGGCAGGGGTGGATATTAGATCTTTGGTGATCCAATAGTCAGCCAACCTGTGCTTCTTCACATGAGGCATTAGCATGGTGATTGCCAGGAACACCATGAACTCGGGATGAGTCACTGGGGTCCACCGCTTCATGTGGCCCTTGATCACCTTGCCAAAAAAGTTAACCTGGATTTGGTAATGCTTATTTGTCTCTTTTATGACAAAGTCAGTAACCTCCTTATCAAAAAAAGCCTCAAAAAGCTCATGTGGTCGAGCATTGGGGCCTGCAGGAAAACTTGGGGTAACTCCTGGAGCATCCTGTACCTCATCAAAAGGGGTTACATCAGGGTCAATGACTTGATCAGCAGCCACATCCTGCCAGTTGAAAACATAAAATCCGTCCTTCTGGCGACGCTGACGAGGAGCTACAGCGGGGGCAGCACGCCCACGAACTTTGGCGGCGCGAACCCTAGGGCGGCCAGGAGCGCGACGGCGCCCAGGCCCAGCCCGGCGGCCAGCCAGGCGGCCAGGGCGGCCAGGAGCACGACGGCCCTGGGCAAAGCGTCTGGGTTGAGGGTCGTCGATGTCCATAAATTCGTCATCGTCGTTGTCGTCAGAGCCGTCATCTTGCCCTGACGGTGGACCCAGGTAATCATGGCCAGAGTCGTCTGTGAGGTGCCCTTCATCTTCAGAGCCCCCCTCATATTCTTGCGGGGAACGAATGATGCGTGGGCGGCGTGTAGGTCGGCGAGGTGGGGAAGGAGTGGGAGATGAGGCTCTGTCATCTTCATACAGAGGTTCGGGGCTCCTTGGCCTACGACGAGTCTTAGACAGCACTGGTTCAGTGTCTGTAGGTGCAGGTATGGATGCGAGGTCAAACACATCATCAGGAACCTCTGTTGTAGGCTGGAGAGGTAGGGTGGACCCTGGGGAAACTTGCGGGGGCGTATGGCTGGGAGCGGCAGGGGTGGAAGCCGCAGGGGTGGAAGCCGCGGGAGCCTCGAACAAAGAGCGCCTACTTCTAGCTCCTTTTTTGACATATTTTCTCCCTTTTCCCTTTTCTTTAGTAGTATGTCTCCTCTCGGGGGAAATAGGGGGTAAATAGGACGAAAGTGGGGGTTCCTCAACCCTAGGCAGTGCTGGTGGTGGTGGGGAAGAATGGCGGGAGCCTGGGGCAACTTGGGTGGCGTGGGTAGATAAGGAAGACAATGGCGGGTCAACCTCGGCCTCACGCGCAGCCTCACTGGCACCCTCACGCACTGCTCCCTCACCAACTTTTAGGGCCTCTTTCCTGGCTGCCGCGGCCGCCTTTTTGAGCACTTGTTTCTTATAGAAACGTATCTTGAATGGGGATTTAGCTGGCGAAGGGCTAGGTGTCGTGTCACTCAACCTAAACTTGGCAGTCGACCTAGTGCTGTCCCATTCGCTCACTCTCACTAGACTCTCATCACCTTGCACAACTATGTCACGTTCAGTACTATCATCACTTTCATCGTCATGCTCAAATCCAATAAAAAGCGCGTCTCTTTCACGGATTTCTTCTATATCGTCAAAATCCTCACTATAGTGAGACTCGTAAGACTCGGAGCTATCACTGCCCAAGTCATCACCAATTTTTTGGCCTTCACCACGTTCATAACTCCTCAAAGCTATTTCAATACCTCCGGGAGTCAACGCATCTTGTGCGTGCATTTGCGTTAGGGCGCGACGAACATGGGCAGGCGTCGAAGGGAGTGTGGAATCGGACACAAGGGAATCACTTTTTGGGCTAGTATCCATGTTGGCGGCAGGGTAGAGACTGGCGTACATGCTGTCTGGTAGCGCCGCCTGGTGACCACGGAGCAAAATTTGTACGCGCGCCATTCGAAAAGCACTCACGCAAGCAATGGTACAGTGTTGTACCACCCGGGTTCCTCGGGCCAAAAAAAAATGGTACACACGTGTACCACCCGGGGTCGAAGGGTTAAATAAAAGACAATCGAACATTCAATATTGTATTCCTACTATAAGATCCTGATTTATATCCTCATTTTCTCTCTTCCTCTGACACCTGCGAAACTCATTTCCTGGCTGCCTTCCCTCTTCTAGCATCTCTCTCTCTCTCTCTCTCTCACACAACTTAGCTCTCACCTCCATATAACTTCAGACACTTCTCGACACTGACACTTTACTCCCTCTGTACAAGTGTCTCTCTCTCTCTCTCTCTCTCCCCCTCTCTCTCTCTCTCTGTCTCTCTGTCTTTCTCTGTCTCTCTCTCCCTCTCTCTCACCGTTCTCCCTGTAGTTCTCTCACCCCATCCTTCAGTCCTCTTCCTCTTCCTCTTACCACTTTGACTTGAGTAAGTCCAACATCCAGACTTGAGTCGGTCTTAAGACCGATTTTCAAGCCTCTTCCTGTGTTCAGTTGTCACCTTATTTTTTAACTTCACTGGTTTTAATAATTAGTTTTCCTTCTTACTGTTTTACTTATTTTATTATTTCTATATGTATTTTATGTCATTAGTTTAAGTTTTGTATTAATATATTTGCATCTTATCATTTCCCTTTTTAGATTCCACATTCCACCTGACTTTGTTATTCTGTTTTCTTATCTATTCGTATTATGTTTATTTAGTTTATCCTTTTAAACTCTCTTTGTTTGTATCCTGTATTCGTCATTGTGTTGTTTCCCCTTCATTATATATATTTTATTATCTACTCCCACGTCTCCACTTCCGTATCATCCATGTACCGACTCTCTCTCTCATGTGGTGTACAATCTATGTCTTCATATTATATGTTTCTGTGTTCGCCCTTCCACTCACCACTTTTTATTTTGCGTCTCTCACCTGTTTTGTTCTCTACTATTCCTGGGCCCTCATTACCCTCTTGACTCCCTTTAACTTCAACCATCAGCCATTTCTTCCCAACACTCTCAGTACCCAATCTTCATCTTAGTCTCCTAATCATATTTCTTCTCACTACTGTTTTTCTTATAATCTTACTGCAGACTGTTCCTGGTACACAGGGGCTACTTCATATTATCCAGGTTACCACAGTTTACCTCCAGGGATGGAACGTCACAAATGTTCCTTAACACGCTCCCTGCGGCACGTTGGGATAGTCTGACCTCGGTGTGACCTTTGGTTTAGTGTGACAAGGCATAACGAAATCAGAACTATGTCAGCTACTGGTACTGTAAAACTCGCTAAATGCAAAAACTAAAATAGTGTATAGACTTTAAAAAAGGTGCATTTGCCAACATCCACCATGATAGCTTCTGTCTCTGTTATGATATAGAAGGTGTATATGCCAACATCCACCATGATAGCCTCTGTCTCTGTTATGATATAGAAGGTGTATATGCCAACATCCACCATGATAGCCTCTGTCTCTGTTATGATATAGAAGGTGTATATGCCAACATCCACCATGATAGCCTCTGTCATGATATAGAAGGTGTATATGCCAACATCCACCATGATAGCCTCTGTCTCTGTTATGATATAGAAGGTGTATATGCCAACATCCACCATGATAGCCTCTGTCTCTTTTATGATATTATAGAAGGTAAACTCATGAAGGAAGTAGAAGGGCTTATCCCTTTCACGCACATGTGGACGCAGGGGATGCCGATTAGCAATCATAATCTTATAATTACCTCTCCAAAATTAGTTTTCTGCCCACAGCTAACTCAAAGACAACTGTAAAGGTTTAAGTAACTAAACTAAAGGTTGCTAAACACCCCTGATGGTCACAAAGGCTTTAAAGTATCCCAGAATAGGCTCAAATTGCGTCCTGTGCGTGAAAGGGTTAAGCAACATTTAAAACATAGCGACACTGAGAATACAATGTGTTCATCATGCGTAACAGTATTGTCGGAATTTGTCATTAATAGATTTATAGTTAAACGGATCAATCAATCTAAGAACATTGAAGACAAAGATATTTCCGGTATTACATTATATATTCTGGAATATTAACTAATATTTATCTCTTGTCAACAGGTAAGAAACACCAGCGAGACACCCATCATACTGCAGCCATGATGAGTATGTATAGTTTTTTGTGTATTCTCTCTCTCTCTCTCTCTCTCTCTCTCTCTCTCTCTCTCTCTCTCTCTCTCAATATTCTGTTTTGGTTCTATTATGTTGTGGTCAACGGTACAATGAGTTTCTCTAACTAACTAACAGTCTATCAGTCTACCAATCCCTCCCTTTCCCTCTCTCCTTATAACTGTTCAGTGTCACCCCTCTCATCCGGGTTGTCAATATATCATTTCCCCTCCCCACTTGTTCATTGACCCTCTCTCCTCTTCCTGAGAGGTGTCTATGAGGAGAGTTACGCCATCTAAGTTGTTGTAGCCACCATGTTGTATACCTTGCACTGTGTTCTAACTGCCTGCCAGCCTCGTACTTACAGCCAGTTATTGTTTCAAACTAACAAAAG
>JBAKBP010023382.1:0-37057 GCA_037953745.1 Lithodes maja
GAAACGACAAAACTTTTTCACAGCTTGCAGGTACAGCACTGAGTCACGCTGTTCATGAAGGTGCTAAGAGCAGGCGCATTGATGTTGTGTTTGATATCTACAAGGAGACATCCATCAAGGATGCAGAACGAGCCAAAAGAAGTGCAGGCACAGGAATTCATTTCAAGAACATTCAACCTGGGCACAACATCCAGCAGTGGAGAAAGTTACTCGGTAGTTCCTCCAACAAGGCAAGTCTTATCAAGTTCTTGGTAGAAGAATGGAAGGCACCACAGCACAGGGAGAAGCTCAAGGACAAGGAGCTGTATGTCACATGTGAGCAGCGCTGCTTCAAGATCACCAAAGAGCAGTGGGAAGAGGCTCCTGAGCTTAAGTCAACTCAAGAAGAAGCAGACACACGCCTTCTTCTCCATGCACTTCATGCAGCAGAATCTGGGAACAAGTCTGTCATCATCACTGCAGAAGATACAGACGTCATGGTGTTGTGTCTTGGCATGTGCCACAAGATCCCATCCCATCTGTTCCAGAAGTGCGGGACGAAGAACCGGACAAGATTCCTGGATATCACCACACTGAGCCGCACACTGGGAGGCAGCGTGTGTGATTCATTGATTGGTATGCATGCCTTTACAGGCTGTGATACCGTCAGTGCATTCGCTGGCCGAGGGAAGATGACGACACTCAAGCAGGTGAAGATGGACAAGACATACCAGGATGCTTTTCACGAACTTGGACGCTCATGGGAAGTGTCTCCTGAACTCTTTGAGAAGCTACAGGAAATCACCTGCCACATGTACCTACCATCTACCCACACAACTAAGGTAAACAAGCTTCGGTATGAGCTGTTGTTGTTGTTGTTGTTGTTCCCCAAGCTGCCTGGCCGAACAGCCCCAAGGCCCTGAGCAAGGCCAAGGCCATAACCAAGCGGCCCCACAGAACCCTCCCCGTCGACCACAATAAAGCCTGGGTGACCGAAGCCACTCCATGGCGGGGAGCTGAAGAGGGTGCGGAAATGCCCGGGAAACCAAAGCCCCACCCAGGGCCCTGTGTCCCTCAGCAATTATGAAGAGAAAGTTGAGGGGCAAGGGAAAAATGTGACGCTTTGGCTTCCAATCTTGGTAGATTGGGAGGTCAATCCACGTTAGAGACGCCGTCACTTGAGATCTAGAAAATATATAAGTAAAAGGAACAGTCAGAGTAAGCTATGGGTATGGCAGAGATTGCTCAGTTCTCACTCTGATAGACCAGCCCATCACCACGGTATGAGCTGTTCTGTGCAAGACGTGGAGAGGTAGAGTCAAGTCAACTCCCTCCTTGTGAGGACTGCCTCTTCATGCATGCACTGCGTGCAAACTACCAGGCTGCGATCTGGAGGAGAAGTCTTCAGAGCCAGCCATTTGTTGCGAACCCAACAGACTGCGGTTGGATGACAGATGAGGATGGTAAGCTTGCCGTCAACTGGATGCGAGGCTCACCAGCACCAGATGCTGTTATGCAGCTACTGTCTTGCAAGTGTGTGCGGTCATGCGAACTCCCTAAGTGTACTTGCCTCAGCAATGGTCTAAAATGCACGGACATGTGCAGGTTACAGACATGTCGGAACACGGCTATTGAAGAAGAGCCGGTGGCACAACAGTCAGATTCCGAGTCTGATGTAGATGATATTTAGGAGTAGTAATTTGCCATAATAGTATGTACAAGCCCATGGCATGCTTAGTGTGTATTTACAGGACTTGTATTAAATGTGACAATTACTATATGCATTTTGTTGACATTTAGGCATTCCTGTCCCCAAATTTGACATTTTAAAAAATTTCGGAATTTTCGGTAGGGTATGTCTATTCAAGAAGTGATAACGACCATTAAGCTACCAATGTGCAAGGGCTATCATATCAAAACATAAACTAGAGACATGTAGCAAGCTAAAAACGCCTAAGAGAATTAGTCACCCCGGGTGGTACCGATATCCCAAAATTCGGGTCTTGGCTCATGGACTATTATATATATATATATATATATATATATATATATATATATATATATATATATATATATATACTGTATATATATATATATATAAAGCTGAGTTAGCCATTAAATAGGCCGCGCGGAACCGTTCTCACCAGTGGTGCCGAACCATAATACAGTTGGGCTATATGCGTGCCGGTGATGTACTTTTCAATATATTCTGGCAACCTTAACACAATTTTATTCAGCTTTGAAAGTACATATACCAATTAAAAGGCTATATACTCTTTCAATTAGTCTAGCTGCCATGTATCCTTCCTGAGCTTCATAAAATCGTCTAAATGTACTGAAATCAAATACAAAATACGCTCGCCGGTACAAAAGGGGTTAACGCCATTCTCATCAACTTCACATAATTTGGATAAAATCTTATGTCAATTATGTTTTAAATAATGTACTCTATCTACCACCATTAGTTTGTTTTAGCATAGAAAAGGTTAACTAAGGTATGAGTCAAGTGGTAAAATATAAAAGTAAGGTAAATATGAACCTAAAGCCCAGACCACGGGCGGCTGGTGGTAGGTGGCAAATGGAGATTTCCACTTGAGGAATTTGTTTCTTGACCTCTTTCTCCCTCATGTTCTGCCCCATTGCTTTTGAGATTTTAAGACGGTCGCCCCATTAGTTTGGTAATTATAAGAACTTTCGCCCCATTTCTGTTAATTTTAAGAACTTTCGTGCCATTTAGGTGTCGATATTTTCCTGTCTAGCGATAGAGAGCCTGTAATATAAAAGGAAGCGGCCTTCGACGGGGACAATTTTCTACCGGAAAATGTACACATTTATCTTGAAAGGAAGTCAAGGGGGTGTATTTTTAAGTTTGATGGAGGTCTAGGGATCAAAATAAAAACCTTCCCTTAAGTGGAAAGAGTGCCAACAATGCTATTGCTCAACTACTCTACATACTTTCTTACTTTCCTTCCTGCGATTATTTACTTCAGCGCCCACATTCCTTGTTTGCTCTTTCACTCATTCATTTTATCGGTCACTCCCACACCAACCTATTCACACACACACACACACACACAAACACACACTATCACAAAGAAACTGTAATAAACATAGCATTCAATAATGTTATCAATGATAATAAAATATATAATTGAATATTTTTGTTACTGTTGATGAGGAAATTATATTTAAATTAAAAGCATCTCTCTCTCTCACACACACACACACAACACGGGAGTCCAATCTCACAATTTGAATATTGGTTTTGAGAATATCAACAGATATATCACATATTTCCTTTTAAAACCCCTGATCCAATGAACAATAATAATAATAATAATAATAATAATAATAATAATTACAATACAATTAATAACAATAATGATAATAATAATAACAATAAGCCCTCACCTTATTTGTTATTGTAATGTAATACCTGTGGACGTCAAATATTCATAATTTACAGATGGATGGTGACCACAAAAGGCAGTTTTCCTTTCGGTTTCTCTTCCGTCTCTACAGTATCTCATGTAAATTCTCTCAGCAAATTACTTGAAACAAATATATTTATCATGCAGATGTACATTTGGCCAAATAAATGATGTTGCGGTACCAAGTATATTTTTATTAACAATTGGCATCAGCAATAGCAAAGCATTAATTCATAGTTTTGAGTAAGATATACAAACATGTTACTATCTTTACACACCATATTCAGCATTTGACGGACATTAATACAGTACACAGCGAGCAAAGCGTAATGACAGCGGAGACACAACTTATTTGGCCAACCGTACATGTATTGTCAAGAACACCATTACCTTCCTCCCTTCTGATTGCCACAAACACTATTAAAACCAGACCACATCAAGATAATGTTAAATCTCTCAGCAAATAGCCAATATCGAGCCATTATATTAATTAAGTGTAATCACGGAAATTAGAGTGGGGTTGTAAGTGTTCATAATATCATCATTTCGGTATTATCAGCTGTCCTTGTATTATGTTATTATACGACGCCACTGCACACATGCAGGGCGATATTGACTTTAACATTCAATTATGCTGCCTAGGAACTTTTATACAGATTAAGAAATATTTCTGAAATTTTAAAAGTTTGGGTTTTATAGCTAAAGAAATGTATTTATATTAAATATAATACATTGAAAGGAAGACAGTGTACACTCGGATACCATAGTCTCTAGCCCACCCATAAGCATTTGTGGACCCCCGTATGTTTTTCTGTATGCTATTATAACTCTCTGGATTGATTTTTTTGATAAACTAGCTTTTCAATAAATAGTGTAACATAGTTTTATAGTTGATGCATAGAAACTTATTTTTATCAATTAGTTTCCAGAGATATACTTCCATAAATAGAAATAGGTTAAGTCCCCGAATATTTATGGATGGGTTGTTGTTGTTGTTGTTGTTGTTCCCTAAGCTGCCTGGCCGAACAGCCCCGAGTCCCTGAGGAAGGCCATGGCCACGATCGGGCTTTCCCACAGAGCTCTCATTGAGTGTAGGTTGTGTTGTTGGTGTAAGTGGTTGTGTGAAATGCAGTCTTCTATGATGTGTTTAATGGTATGGGGTGCTGTGTTACATCCCGGGCAGGCGTCGACAACGGAGTCATCCAGTCTCTTCTGATAGCTCAGGAGAGCTGGATGGTGTCCGCATCTCAGCCTGGCCAGGTGGACTCTGTCCTCGCGAGGGAGGGAGGATTCGGAAGGATGGATTTCGGGAGGTCGTGCATGCAGCTGCGTGTTGTCTGTGAGTGAGTGGATGGATTGGCGAGAGATATGAGTATGGATGTGCTTCTGGAAGTTGGTTCGGGGTGGGCAGGGAGGGAGAGAGGACAATAATTGTGTGTGATACCGTGTGCTGGGTGTTGTTTTGATATTTCTTGCTGTCTGTGGGTGTGTTGCCATGTAGTTTAGTGGGTGGTCTTGGTTCGTGGAGGCTGCTGCCAGGAATTGAGTGCCTCTCATGTCCAGATGGTCTTTGACTTTGAGGATTTTTGTTTCTTGATGTAGATGATCTGTGGGTGTAGTAGCTGTGCAGCCTGTAATGATCTTCAGGGCTTTGTTTTGAATAGTCTGTAAGGTCTTATGATGTGTTTCAGCTAGGTTAGAAGCCCAGGCTGGGCTTGCGTATTCCATTACTGATCTTATTTATTGTTTATATACTGTGGTGGTAGTTTCTTTGTTGTGTCCAAATTTTTTGTGAGCAAGTGACCTGAGGGCGTTAAGTCTGGGTGTCAGTTTCTTTTTAATGTTTGTGGTGTGCTGTTTGAATGTCATATGAGTATCATATGTTACTCCTAGGATTTTGGGTGTGTGTGTATGTGTTAGGGGTGTGTTGTTTATGGTGAGTTGAGGGATGTATTCGTGTTCACCTGTCCAGCTTGTGAGCAGGGTTGCGGTGGATTTGGCTGGGGCTAGATTAAGTCTGTTTGTAGTGCACCAGCCATGTAGTGTGTTGAGATAGGGTTGAAGGAGATCTGTTGCTCTTCTTGGGTCATGGTGTGTGCATGTGAGTGTTATGTCATCTGCATAGGAGGCTAAGTTTATTTGGGGAGTATTGGGTGTAGTTATATCGTGCATGTACAGATTGAAGAGTGCGGGCGATAGGACGGATCCTTGTGGGACTCCGTTTGGAAAGTTTCTGATTTTAGATGACTGACCGGCAAAAGATACGTGTGCACATCTGCCTGCTAGGAAGTTGGCCAGCCACCTTTTTGTGTTGTTGTGCATGTTTGTGTTGTAGATTTTGTTTGTTAGGTTGTGGCGTGGGATGGCATCGAAGGCTTTACTAATGTCGAGTGTGGCTAATAGTGATCTGTGTGGTGGTCTAGCTGAGTTGATGCCGTCAAAAGCTCTTTGTGTAAGGTCTGTGAGAAGAGTGTTTGTGGAGTGCAGTGGCCTAAAGCCATGTTGTGTTGGAGCTAGGGGTAGGTCGGGTGTAATTAGTTGTAATACTAGGCGTTCCATGACTTTGGAGGGGGAGCAAAGGAGTGTAATGGGGCGGTGCGAGGAGGGTAGCGTGGGGTCTTTGTTGGGTTTGGGGAATGTGATGATGATACCATGCTTCCAAATGTCTGGTATTGTGTTGTGTGAATAGCTGTAGTTTGATATGTTAGTGAGTGTTTGTATGCCTTGTGGTCCCAGGTGTCTGAGGTGTATGTTGCTTATGTTGTCTAGGCCACAGGCGGGTGAGTGCTTGAGATTGTTGATGATATGCTTTGTCTGGTGATTGGTGAAGGGTGTATAGTCAGGGTCTGTGGGGAATTGTCTCTTACGTCGGATGACACGTCGGTCGTCTTTGTGAGGTTTTAGGTGGCTGACATGTGAGAAGTGATTGATGAGAGTGTTTGCTTGTTGTTTACATGAAGGAGTAGAGTCTGTTGTTGTGATTGCAGCATGTGATTGTGTTGTGTTGCTGTTGGAAAGTGTGATGCTGTTTAGTGTTTTGTAGAGTTTTTTGGGGTTTGTTTTGTGATCAAGTGTTTGTAGGAAGTTATTCCAATTTAGTTTTTGTTGTTCTTGTATTTTGTTGTTAGTTTGGGTGTTGAGTGCTTGAATTTGTTGTGTGATGTCTTGTGTGTGGGGTGCTGGGGAGTGTTTCAGTGTGTCGCGTTGTCTGATGAGGTTTTGAATTTCTGGTGTGAAGTTGGGGTTGTGTCTTTTTCTGTTACCTCTTGGAATGTGTTTCTTGTCAGTGTTTTGGATAGTTTTATTGAGTATGTGTACAGCATTGTTGATGTTAGTGATGGGTGTACTGTTTAGAGTTGTGAAGTGTTGTTCTATCTCATTTGTAAATGCTTCCCATTTAGCTCTTTTATAATTGGTGTATGTGTGTTTGTGGCTAGCTGGGGTGAGTCTGGTTTTGGTGGTGATAATGATCGGGAGGTGGTCAGAGCCTAAGGTTCTGACCACCCTCCAGGATGTTGTGGGGGCGAGTTCTGGGGAGCAAAAGGTGATGTCTGGAGATGATGGGTTATAGAGGGCTTGGTGATGAATATGGGTATGTTGATGGATGTCGTTAAGGATGATGAGGTTATCTGTTTGGTTTTGTAGAACCAGCCCTCTGTCTGTGTCAGGGTTGTCGACAAACCAGGCCGACGTCTTGGCGTTGAAGTCACCACCCAAGATGATGTGTGGGGTGTTTGTGATGTGTTGTAAGTGTGGTCTGTATTCATTTGGTACTGTAGGGGATGTTTGGGGAGGGATGTATGTGTTTATGATGGTTATGTTGGATTTGTTGCCAGTGCGTATATTAATATTTATGGATGGGTTAAAGACTATGGTATCCGAGTGTACAACATAATAATAAAGTTGGAGCTTAGTCCGTATTACATAGTATACAATTAAACAAATAATCATACACACACAGACAATTCCAAGATGTCATGCTAAGATTTAATGTTGGCGGTGATGGAAGTCTCAGCCCACACATCATTTTTTACTTACCAAATACTATGAAAATATCGAAAATAATTCTGGAGTGGGTTTTTTTATACAGAAAAACAACAGCATACTAAAGCCGGTATCACTCGAGGACATTTTTATAGTCAACATTCGATAATCCAAATTTTTCTGGTAACATATCTTGAGTATTTTGCACTGGTATCAGAAACTAGATTGAACATAAGAAATCTTAAGGGGGGATGGGCTTATACTGTATTTGCTCATTTATATAATTATATTTTTATTTATTTTTTTAAATATCCTCGCTAGCTCTCCATCAAGCTTAACAAAAAACACCCACAAGACCCTCCTTCATTTTTCGGCCGAAGGCCGGTTCCTCCTAAATTACAGGCTCGCTATACAGTAGCTCGCCAGGAAAAAATTGACACCTGTATGACACGAAAAATATTAATATAGACAAAGGAATGGGGCGAAAGGTCATAAAATCACCAAACTTATGGGTCGAACGTCTACACATCTGAAAACTAATAGGGCTAAATACGAGGGAGAAGGGGAGCCACAAAAACGAACCATCCGCCCTTAATGGCTTAGTGAGCAGAGATGGGTAGGTATTGAGTGTGTTCAATGTTTGATAACTATGAATTTTACTCCTACATGGATAGATACGGATATATTTTAAAGTCAGACTAAAGGTTTTCTCCATTTTTTTTTTATGTATAGTACATTGTCCAATGCAGATACATTTTTTGCGCAAAGATTTAATCCATTTAAATTTAATTTAATTTTAATAAACTTTGCTATGCTTCCCCAACATTACTTTATTAAATATTAACAATCTTAATATCTAGAAATTATTGGCCACGATTCATAATCAGTACTTTATACAAATAGTTAGTTAAAATAGGACTTCTGAGGCTATCAACCCTTCTGGATTCTTAAGCCAGCACACTGTAAGACAGGTATAGCGTAAGGACGGGAGCCCTTTTCGAGAACCCTAGTGCCGTGTCATCCAAATAATTAACCAAGACATATAAATCTTCTTTTACTGAATCACAGCAGTCTTCTATGATGTCTTTCGCTCATTAGCATAATTACTTTAACTAATACTAATGTCTTAAACATTTTACAAGCTATTTTTCTTTCCAATTTTGTTAGCATATTAAGTTTGTATTATACTATTTTCTGCTTCTTCCTTTGCGTATATACTGTATATCCTCTATGCATTAATTGCCCCTTCACGTCTTTATCGATTAACAGTACACAATTTTCCCTGCCAAATGAATATTAATAGGACAAAATTAGAACAAATGTGAAGAGGCTGAGAGTGAGATGGGAAGGCTTGAGAGACGAGCAAGAATTAAGAGATAAATGAGCGAGAAGAGAGGATAAAAGAAAATGAATAACAAGAGTACATTTCAAAGTTTGTGATTTGCTACAAGCTATCATGTATCTTTCTAAGATATATCCATATTTGTCATAATTTGTTTATACATAATAGGGAAAATGGGCTACTTTAATCATAGATGTGTCATGTAAGAGATGATAATAATATTGTTATAAACACTAACACCAACATACTGTATATATTAACCTATTTGTCTCCTCCGCTAAGCTGTTTATGTAACCCGAGCTTAATATGTAAAGAGATTGACAGGACGTTGAGTATTGGCTTCGAAAGGTCAGTCTGCTGCATAATATAACATAAAAAAGACTGAACGTGAGAAAGAGAGTATGCAAAAAACGAAGAAGAGAATATACAGTATACTGTATATATGAAGAAGTGAGAAGGGTACAAAGCCAATAACAAAATCTTATTGTATAAGACAAAACATGTTTATTTTTAAAGAATTAATGTTTCTATTTAAATTTGATTATATCCGGACAAAAGTAAACATCATCGGGAAATATATTTCACTATATTTTAGTTTTACTTTGATTTAGTTAATCAAAGTAACGTCACAGTATACCTGGTTGTGTGTTTCGGTATTCACTTGTTTTATTATGAAATACGAATATAATAATTATTTGGTGATAATCATACAAATTATACAAGTGTATGTGGACATGTATGACTATATGCATGCTAAATCTTTCAGCCAACATTCAGATTAACGGTTTCATAGAATGCCACTCACACGGGCTGTATACATAATCCAACTTTCTCTCAGTATCTCTCTCTCACACACCCACATACACCCACCCACCCACATACACACACACACACACACACACACACATACATACTTTGGTGTCACCCACTCTGTCATTCTAATTCCGCCTCAATAATCCTTGGAAACAACCTACACAATACGAGGAATACATCGAAACATATTTGTAATAAAATAACATGACTATCCTTTACATGCACGATGACAAGAGGCGCTCCAGATCCGTCAATTATACAAGTTTGGAGGTAGACGTGTACAAATGGTGCCAGCCAGCCAACAGATACCTCCAGACACCATCTATATCACGTCCATCACAACTCAACATACTACAAGCGGTGGCAGCCAGCCAACAGATACTTCCAGACACCATCTATATCACGTCCATCACTACTCAACATACTACAAGCGGTGCCAGCCAGCCAACAGATACCTCCAGACACCATCTATATCACGTCCATCACATCTCAACATACTACAAGCGGTGCCAGCCAGCCAACAGATACCTCCAGACACCATCTATATTACGTCCATCACAACTCAACATACTACAAGCGGTGCCAGCCAGCCAACAGATACCTCCAGACACCATCTATATCACGTCCATCACAACTTAACATACTTCAAGCGGTGCCAGCCAGCCAACAGATACTTCCAGACACCATCTATATCACGTCCATCACAACTCAACATACTACAAGCGGTGCCAGCCACCCAACAGATACCTCTAGACACCATCTATATTACGTCCATCACAACTCAACATACTACAAGCGGTGCCAGCCAGCCACCAGATACCTCCAGACACCATCAATATCACGTCCATCACAACTCAACATACTACAAGCGGTGCCAGCCAGTCACCAGATACCTCCAGACACCATCAATATCACGTCCATCACAACATACCATACTACAAGCGGTGCGAGCCAGCCAACAGATACCTCCAGACACCATCTATATCATGTCCATCACAACTCAACATACTACAAGCGGTGCCAGCCAGTCAACAGATACCTCCAGACACCATCTATATCACGTCCATCACAACTCAACATACTACAAGCGGTGCCAGCCAGTCAACAGATACCTCCAGACACCATCTATATCACGTCCATCACAACTCAACATACTACAAGCGGTGCCAGCCAGCCAACAGGTACCTCCAGACACCATCTATATCACGTCCATCACAACTCAACATACTACAAGCGGTGCCATCCAGCCAACAGATACCTCCAGACACCATCTATATCACGTCCATCACAACTCAACATACTACAAGCGGTGCCAGCCAGCCAACAGATACCTCTAGACACCATCTATATCACGTCCATCACAACTCAACATATTACAAGCGGTGCCAGCCAGCCAACAGATGCATCAGACACCATCTATATCACGTCCATCACAACTCAACATACTACAAGCGGTGCCAGCCAGCCAACAGATACCTCTAGACACCATCTATATCACGTCCATCACAACTCAACATACTACAAGCGGTGCCAGCCAGCCAACAGATACATCCAGACACCATCTATATCACGTCCATCACAACTCAACATACTACAAACGGTGCCAGCCAGGCCAACAGATACCTCTAGACACCATCTATATCACGTCCATCATAACTCAACATACTACAAGCGGTGCCAGCCAGCCAACAGATACCTCCAGACACCATCTATATTACGTCCATCACAACTCAACATACTACAAGCGGTGCCAGCCAGCCAACAGATACCTCCAGACACCATCTATATCACGTCCATCACAATTCAAGTATTCAACATACTACAAGCGGTGCCAGCCAGCCAACAGATACCTCCAGACACCATCTATATCACGTCCATCACAACTCAACATACTACAAGCGGTGCCAGCCAGCCAACCGATACCTCCAGACACCATCTATATCACGTCCATCACAACTCAACATACTACAAGCGGTGCCAGCCAGCCAACAGATACCTCCAGACACCATCTATATTACGTCCATCACAACTCAACATACTACAAGCGGTGCCAGCCAGCCAACAGATACCTCCAGACACCATCTATATCACGTCCATCACAATTCAAGTATTCAACATACTACAAGCGGTGCCAGCCAGCCAACAGATACCTCCAGACACCATCTATATCACGTCCATCACAACTCAACATACTACAAGCGGTGCCAGCCAGCCAACAGATACCTCCAGACACCATCTATATCACGTCCATCACAACTCAACATACTACAAGCGGTGCCAGCCAGCCAACAGATACCTCCAGACATCATCTATATCACGTCCATCACAACTCAACATACTACAAGCGGTGCCAGCCAGCCAACAGATACCTCCAGACACCATCTATATCACGTCCATCACAACTCAACATACTACAGGCGGTGCCACCCAGCCAACTGATACCTCCAGACACCATCTATATCACGTCCATCACAACTCAATATACTACAAGCGGTGCCAGCCAGCCAACAGGTACCTCCAGACACATCTATATCACGTCCATCACAACTCAACATACTACAAGCGGTGCCAGCCAGCCAACAGATACCTCTAGACACCATCTATATCACGTCCATCACAACTCAACATACTACAAGCGGTGCCATCCAGCCAACAGATACCTCCAGACACCATCTATATCACGTCCATCACAACTCAACATACTACAAGCGGTGCCAGCCAGCCAACAGATACCTCTAGACACCATCTATATCACGTCCATCACAACTCAACATATTACAAGCGGTGCCCAGCCAGCCAACAGATGCATCCAGACACCATCTATATCACGTCCATCACAACTCAACATACTACAAGCGGTGCCAGCCAGCCAACAGATACCTCTAGACACCATCTATATCACGTCCATCACAACTCAACATACTACAAGCGGTGCCAGCCAGCCAACAGATACATCCAGACACCATCTATATCACGTCCATCACAACTCAACATACTACAAACGGTGCCAGCCAGCCAACAGATACCTCTAGACACCATCTATATCACGTCCATCACAACTCAACATACTACAAGCGGTGCCAGCCAGCCAACAGATACCTCCAGACACCATCTATATTACGTCCATCACAACTCAACATACTACAAGCGGTGCCAGCCAGCCAACAGATACCTCCAGACACCATCTATATCACGTCCATCACAACTCAAGTATTCAACATACTACAAGCGGTGCCAGCCAGCCAACAGATACCTCCAGACACCATCTATATCACGTCCATCACAACTCAACATACTACAAGCGGTGCCAGCCAGCCAACAGATACCTCCAGACACCATCTATATCACGTCCATCACAACTCAACATACTACAAGCGGTGCCAGCCAGCCAACAGATACCTCCAGACATCATCTATATCACGTCCATCACAACTCAACATACTACAAGCGGTGCCAGCCAGCCAACAGATACCTCCAGACACCATCTATATCACGTCCATCACAACTCAACATACTACAGGCGGTGCCACCCAGCCAACTGATACCTCCAGACACCATCTACAGTATATCACGTCCATCACAACTCAACATACTACAAGCGGTGCCAGCCAGTCAACAGATACCTCCAGACACCATCTATATCACGTCCATCACAACTCAACGTACTACAAGGGTGCCAGCCAGCCAACAGATACCTCCAGACACCATCTATATCACGTCCATCACAACTCAACATATTACAAGCGGTGCCAGCCAGCCAACAGATACCTCCAGACACTATCTACTGTATATCACGTCCATCACAGCTCAACATACAAGTTTTTTGTTTTTTGTTGTCTATGTAAGTGAGGGAGACGAAAGGCAGAACTGCCTGTATCAAGTGCCTCCCCCAGTCTTGAAAGAGTGACGGCCAAAAGCAAGGCACGTTCGAGCCAAAATGCCTAGACACACGAAGTTTGAAGCAATTTAAGTCATAGGAAGAGGGAAAGACTGATTCTGGGAGATAGTGTCAGAGCTCAGCAGTTGAATAGAAGAAAGACTTTCACTCTTGGGTTGAGGAGTTGCACAGAGTAGGGATTGGGATTGTGTTGCAAGACAGGTACTGGTACTACCTACCCTACGTAGAAGAGGTGGTATACACTGGGAAAGCTCAGAGGAGCATTGATTATTATAATAGCGAGAGAGCTGCAACATTGCGGTGAAGAGAGAGAATTTGCAGAGTTGGTGAGTGGGCAGGAGTTAATAATGCGAATGGCTTTCCTTTCTACGGTACTTTGTCTAGGAGTACAAAGGAATACAAAGGAAATCAAGCAACAATAGGTCTAGTGACCCTTCTAGGCTGCTTGTCCTCCAAAACACTGATGATCAAGTGTCCAAACAGTGGTTTAGAGTGGATAAGGGAACATTGGAAAGGGAACTACTGCCCTGGAACTAATGTCCGCGGCAGGATTAGGAAGTTAGTAGGGGACAGAGGGGTTAGTAACTAAGGGGCGGATAACATAAAGTTATTCATTTACAAACGCAGTCAGTCGCCGGTTTGATGCAAGATATTTGTCTAGGCGAAGTTTAAATGAATCAACGGTGCTGCAGTCTATAACGTCTCGGGGAAGCCCATACCATAAGTTGACAACTCGATTGAAGAAGAAATTCTTAGATTCGTGTGAGTTAAAATATTTACCAATAATTTTGCAACCGTTTCCCCACGTGTAATTAGATTGGTCGATAGTGAAGTACTTACTACAGTTTATATTGTCGATGCCTTTGATGATTTTGAACACTTGAATTTAAGTCGCCTCTTAATCTGCACTGGGTTAAAGGAAATAGATTTAATTCTCTAAGATGGAGCGCTCCTCGTATGGTTTGTTCTTTAGGCTATCATTTTAGTAACTCTATGTTGAACTCGTTCTAGCTTGTCTATATATTTTTGGTAATTAGGGGACCAGGATTGAAGCAGTATTCCAGAAGAGGGCGGACTAAGGAATTGTAAAGGGTTAGGATAACGTCTTTGGATTTGTGCTCAAATTACCTGCCTAAAAAGCCATTATTTTGTTTGCCTTCTTAACCCTCTCCGACATGTGACGCAATTTTGAGCCTATTAGGGATACTTTAAAGCCTTTTTACCATCAGGGGTATTTAGAAACCTTTAGTTTAGTTATTTCAAACTCTGCAGTTGTCTTTGAGTTAGCTGTGGGCAGAAAACTAATTTTGGAGAGGTAATTATAAGAGTGAGAGAACTCTATTTCTTATTGCTAATCTGGCAACCTCTGCGTCATATGTGCGTGAAAGGGTTTGTAGCGGTGCCTTTATGGTTACCCTTTTTACCTCTTACCTTAATTGTCCTTGATTATGCTTGTAGTTGAGGTGTTCACTGTAAAAACATGTTGAAAGGTAACTTGTTAAGGTATTGATTTAAAGTAAAGACACTGTTGGGTTTTCTAGGGTTTATTTACCAGAAAAATAGATTATGCTTAATTAGGGGCTGGTTTGAGTTATTGATTGTCTTTGTAGGTATTATAGCTACCCGACTGGGAAATACCTACAGCTTTGCACTATATTATAAAAGCAATTAGATTGAGCTATATTCCTGTGATTATAATCTCTCCTGTAAAAGAATAAAGAATAAGAATAGCGAAATATATAATGGTACACAAACTAATTATCGCACTGTATCGCACTGTCACTGTATTAATTACCACGGCCGCATGAAGGGTTAACCTTCCTAATGGCTGTCTGTTCTGCTACTGCTCAATGCCTGGGGCTCGAGCGTGCCGGCTTCTGACCAGTGTGGAGTCATACGATACATGTTGCTAGCAATCATATTGGAGTTGCTGCAATACTTTAAGAAGACCGTGGGAACGCTTGCTTACTCTGCAAGAATTGTACCAAGTCCTTTTATAGGTGGGGGAGATGATCTATCTATAGGGAGAACATTCCCAACTAGAATGTACAGTAGTATACTTAACCCGCTGAGTACCAGCTAAATATTTATAAATGTACCACCCAGGACCGGCTGATTCTGATTTTGTTTTTTTCCAGAAACAATAGCGAATGGGTTAGGAATGAAGGAAAAACCACGAAAAACCGATCAAAAAGCTCAAAAAATGGTCCTACGGAGCCCCCGAAAACGGATTTTACAAGAGTAAAAAATTGAAGGCAATTTCCCCAAAAAAACAGGTTTTTGCGCGCTCACGCGCACGCGGTTGGACTTTGAGAGTTTTCAACCATCGGCATGGGTGCATGGGATACTTACACAGTTCCCATACAAATCTGAGCCCTCTAGGTGCCATAGGACCGGAGTAATTGGGTTCGGAGTGACACTGATGGAGACGTCTGCGTCGCTGGGGTTTAGCGTTACATACATTGCCGACGCACTGTTTGCGTCGCTGGGGCTCAGTGGGTTAAGTAAGTGAATAACTGTTATAAGGGTGAGAGTTATACAAGTGATTTTATGAGTTACCCTAGAGTGTACAGTCGCTCAAAATGCGCTGTTACACCGCTCGGCCACGTAAAGTGAGGCCCACCGAACATATATATCATCCCTATCATCCCTATCATCCCTATGACTTACATAATGCTGGGGTCACACATTCCCGTATATGCTCCCGTATGCTCCCGTATGAAGGTTTATTGGTAGTTGGCAACCGATTACGTAAAACGTAAGGGCGTAGTACGCAAAACGTAAATGAAATTGTGTATAGTCGTGGGGGTTGGTACGCATGACGGGCGTAGCTACGCTGGTCGGGGAGGTGGTGGGTGCAGCCAAGGCCGCCCGGTATGTTTTGAATTTGAAATCACAGTCGGCTCACGCGCTCCCGTATGTCAAAAGTCGGGAAATCTTACGTCTGACCGGGCGAGCGGCTACGTCTGACGGGAGCAGCCCCGTCAGACGTGGCCGCTCGCCCGGTCAGACGTAAGCTGCTCCCGTCAATCGTAAGATATTCCCGTCAAACGGGAAAGTTTACGTTAGTCCGGGCGCATCTGGCAGCCCCACCGCACTGCAGGTTGGCGGGAAAACGCGGCAACGTTGTACGGGGGGGTATATAAGGACCAGCGGGGGACACTCCAGTCACACCTCTCACCACACCGGAGCAGCAACCAACATGCCAACCCTGCCACCCTGCCACCCTTTGCACCCTGCCCTACCCTGCCCTGCCCTGCCCTGCCCTGTACCTCCAGCCACCCTCTGCATGCTGCCCTGCCCTGCCCAGCCATGTACCATGCATAAGAAAGGCGTGAAGAAGGCCAGGAAGGCTTCCCCTGCCACCTCGACACCTGCCACCTCTCCGCCTGCCACCTCGACGTCTGCCACTTCACCGCCTCACCCCTCAACGCCTGCCACCTCTCCGCCTGCCACCTCACCTTTTGACCCCTCTCAGCCTGGCCCCTCCAACTCTGCCACCTCACCGCCTGCCCTCTCGACGCCTGATGAAGATGAAGTTATTATCGACCTCGGCCCCGATAGTGGAGAGTTCGACACTGTCGAAGAGGTTCCCGAGGATGAGAGTGAGGAAGACGAGGAGGAAGAAGAAGAACCTGCACCTTCCAACAGCGTACAGGCCCCACCAAAGAAACGGCGCCGGAAGAAGACCAATATATTACTGACGGAGGAGACTGAGCGTATGCTGGCAGATTGGATTGAACTGGATGCGCCTTTTATTTACGACGAGGGTGACCCCAGGCACAAGAACAAGGAGCATATTGAGGCTGTATGGGCGGAGAAGGCTGCGACCATGGACCCACCAATGACCGCCTTCGACTTAACACTAGATTAGCGGGCTAGCGGTTTATTTATATGTACCGCCCAGCGGGGTGTTTTTAGCCACAATAGGGCTGTTTACGTGATCATTTTCATGCCTAAATAAGACCCAGAGCGTAAAACAAATATCTATCCCTGAAAGGGCATAAACAGAGCTTTCCAATGACACCATAACGATCCTTTTATGACGGCTAGTTTTCTTGCAACAACCGCGCAACGCGAGTGCAAAAAGCATGTAATTCGGTACTTTCCCCATACAATTCAGTATGTAGCGAGTGAGAGAGGGAGGGAGGAGGTGGGATTCGTGTCAGTAGGTTCGCCGCGGTGGTCTGGAGCAGTCATACGCTCGCTACTCTCCTGCCACCACTTGTCTCTCTCTCTCAGCAACATTACGTGCTGAAATTGCCACACGACCTATGTCGCGCGCCGCCAGATAGTCCAGATTTATTATACTCGACTTATGTTGCGCGCCGACACTTAGGGGTTAAAGACGTGGTGGGGATCTCTCCGCTCCAGGTTCGGCCGGCTCAGCAAGGTGAAGAGTGGTGCTGGGTCCAAACGACTGACGGAGAGGGAAAAGTGAATCCTCAACATGTTCCACTTCATGAAGCCACACATCATGTGTCAAAAGAAGCCCCGGACACTTGGTATGCCTGAGGTATGTTGATATTTGTTATGTTTTCAAACCCTTTCACAGTGACAGTGTCAGGTTTTGTTTTTTTCGTAATTATTTTGCTTATAATGATGCTATTATTGTGTTTAATTTATCGTGTTAACTTAAATTTTTTGTTAATGAAACGCATAATAATTCAAACCAGTTTATTCATGTTATTTAAAGGTTACAAGGATGAATGGATATGTTGAATGTTATTTTAAAGTTCATAAATAATGTACATGTTACTAATTATACATTCATGTCCCAACAGTCTGCTGCCCAAGCTGCCGCACCGGAGCCTGTTGCTGTTCCTGTCCCTGACCCCACCCCAGCACCTGCCGCCCCAGTCTACGAAGTGGATGACCCCTCTGCCGGCAGTCAGGAGGAGGAGGACACACCCCCAGCCATCGCCCAGCCTGAGCGGAAGGTGAAGAAGGGGAAGCCTCCTGGTGCTGTCCCTTCAACTACAGCACACGGGACCCTGGAGCAAGTGAGTAGAGGAAATATTAGTTACATTGTTCATTGTTGGCACCCCATTGCAATTCCATGCTATTATTAGATAAAGTGTTTCTGTTTCCAAAGTTATTAGAATAACATAAAGTAATAATAATACTAGAGATGTCATGATTTCACACCATACTATCAACAATAACTTTGAACATATTGGCTTCCCAGAATACCGCAAAATTTCATTGGTTAAAATTAATACTTGGTCAAATATGAAAATATTATGTTTCGTGTGTTTAACTTCCCCAGACATATTATGTTCCAGTAAGTCCAAGGAGGCGGGGAGCCCCAGGATCATTGCCACTGCCTCGCACTACACTCACAACAACACTGCGGCCGTTAGAATTATCGCAGGAGGCTGAGGTTGCCACCAACGGTTTTATCGTATGGTAACTTATCGGACTTACTGAGCTCATATGACGCAAAATTGCATCATAAACTTATTGGAGAGGTATAGAGATAAGTCCATATGACGCGATCGCGTCATATGAGTTTTTGGTGGACTTATTCATATTACGCGATCGCGTCATATATGTCGCAAGGAGTTAATGTTCTCTTGTTCCTTGTTCAAGGTCCTTGAAAATTCGGAGAAGGTGCACCAGAACCTGGGTAAGGCTTTCGATGTGGTCGAGGACCCGGACCACAAGTATTGGCGCCACTCCCTGGAGGGCATGGCCAAAGACTGTGTGGGGCTGCCTCCAGCTTATAACACCCAACTGAAGTTGGAAGTCTTGGCAGCCATCGACCGGTTCAAGCTTGCCCATGTGGAGGGAGTGGCCCGGCCTGGTCCGGACCTCTTGCTCCACGCCCACAGGAGCTTAGGCTTTCCGGCGCCCCAACCCCAACCCCTGGCACAGCAGCATCCTATACAACCGACACTGATGTACCAGGGCACTCCGGAAACCACCCTGCCTCTTCTCACCATGCCTCCTCCCACCCTGCCGACCCTGCCCCAGCCTGCTGCTGGGAGCATCGTGCTACCTGCACACCAGATTTCAGCCTTGCAGTCATTGCTGGTGCCGCCACGTGTAGCGACACCCCCTCGCCAATTCGTCCCGCCTACTGCCTCCACACTCAGCCACACGTCGTTCGACCTGGGGCAGTTTGGCACCACCTTCATTGATATGATGTCGGCCCAACAATCACCTGCATCTTTCAATCCAGGTACGCCCGGGCCGGCCATAGATCCCGTTAATCAAACCCTGGAGACCCCCAAGAAGTAGCCCTACCCTCTCTATATGTAAATATATGTTAATTTGTCTTTTGAAAAAATATATATATTTGTGTAATGACGTGTGTGTTTCTATTTCCAATATTTTATCATAATTATTGATTAATAAGATGACAAATACAATCTATAATGAAAGTAATGAGTAAGCATAAAAATAAATAATTAATTTAAACACAATAATGATAATATGGTTAATATTAATTATGAAAATCCTTGACTGACAACTTAAATTAAATATAACTGTAAAACATAAAGTACAAAACAAAGGAAACATGGAAAAAATACAAAAATTGAATGAAATATAAAAGTAAAAGATGGAAAATTAAATAAGCATGGTACAATTTAAGTAATTAAAGGAAATATAAAAATATAAAATAAACAAAAATATGGAAGAACCTAAAACATTAAAGAAAATCCAAATTAAAAGATAAAAGTACAATACAAAGCAAACTGGCAAAGACTCGATAACTGAAATGTAAGATGAAACTAAAATATAAAGCAAAATAATAAGTAAACAGGGGAAAATCTTAACAATTTTCAATGAAGTATTAAAGTAAATGTAACTCACCTAAATCCTGTCATCCTGCCAAGCCACAGATCCTTGAGGGGAAGAGAAGTAGGTCTTGAGGTAGTTGCGTTTGTTACGACTGAGGTTTAAATATATCAGGGCTCTTATTCATTGGACTAGTAATGGCATAAATGCTATTACGTCTGTCTGGAGCGGCCACCAAGCAATCCAGGTCCGATAGCCTCTCAACCACCCTATAAGGACCAGTGTACTTCGCGGATAAGGGATGACCTACAAGGGGCAGTAGAATCAACACCTCCTGACCCACGTGAAACTCCCTGAGTTTAACCTTGAGGTCGTACCTGTCCTTCATGAGGGCCTGAGAGCTAGTCAAATTACGGCCAGCCAACTCCAGACTGCGGAACATCCGTTCTCGACTGTCGAGGACATACTTGAGCATAGAACAAGGTTTTTCTGCGCCCTCCCATATTTCTTTAACCATATGGAGAGGCCCTCTGACACGGTGTCCAAAGACGAGCTCATTAGGGCTGAATCCCAAACTTTCCCCAGGTACCTCCCGTGCAGCAAATAAAACATATGGCAGGCCAAGATCCCAATCTTTCCCACTCTCAAAGCAACAACAACGAAGCACAGATTTTAAGGCTGAGTGCCATCGCTTTAACACAGCCTGGCTCTCCGGATGATACGCAGATGACACAACTGTAACAATCCCATGCTGCGGCATTGCTTGAACAAAGAGGTTAGAAGTGAAGTTGGATCCTTGGTCTGACTGAATCCCCTGCGGGTAACCATACCGGGAAAAATACAGCAAGTTCCGGACCACCGTCTTCGCTGACCCATTTCTCATAGGGTACGCATCAGGGTACCTTGTTGCTACCTCCATGATGGTCAGGGGATACTTGTAAAAATCTCCCGACTGTGCATCACTGTCCTCCTCCAACTCGACAGCACCGGTACCACATTCAAGAACCTCCGGGTCTTCTAATTGCAATTTACGAATGTCCGAAGGAGCAAGCTTATCTAAGTGTTTGCGAAACAACTCCTGCCCCCCTCCTACATTGAATTTAGCCTCCCGTTGCTCTCTCTCTGTGTATCATTGCTGTCTCTTCGTCTTTTTAAGCCCATCCTCTGCCTTCTTAGTAACAGTTAATGGGTCTTCTCCAGACTCGAAAATCGGTCCTAATAATGAGTCCCCGAGAATGTCCGTTGATACTAAACTCTCAACCGCATCAACTTTCAACCCCTTCTCGGTACCTTTCCTCCGCTTGTCAAAAGACTGTTGACCAGAATGTGACTCCCTGGATGCAAGAGATCTGGTGACAACACACGCCATAGGTTGCACCTGACACTTCTCAACCCACTCCTGCTCACGTCGGCCGGCTTCTCGGCAACGACTAAGGGTGGAGCCTCAGAAGTAGGCCCCGCAAAGTCGTTGCCGAGAAGGAGGTCGACGCCCCCAACAGGTAACTTCTCCACAATTCCTGCATCCAGGTCATGAGTCACACCATCAACTTCCATCTTCATTCTTACAAGCGGGTATGACCTTGTTGCATTAACTCCCTGAACCACAACCACTCGCGCCGTATTTACAGGTTTACCAGTGAAATTTCTCAACAGTGTTTGCGATGCCCCAGTGTCACGCAAAATTCTCACCTCATGTCTTCTACCCCCCCACTCCACACAACCGAGTCCCCTGTGGTCACTAAAGGCATCACGGACAGGGAATAAGCCTTCCGGATCCTTCTGCACTGGCAGTGTATTTACCTCGGAAGAATTGCCTCTAACAAACTCCGATGTCCTCTTGAACACTCCAATGCCGTGAGCAAAAGACACGGCTGCCGGAGGAGGTCGACTAGGGCACTCATTTGCTTTATGACCCTCCTGGTGGCAACTAAAACACATAAATTTCGGTTTCGGCTTATACTGTGATGTAAAAGGCCCCTGACTTTTCTTATACGGCGTGGTGTCAGGTTTGGATTCAGTTTTAGTTTCATTGCTCTTTTGTTTAAATGTGTCATTGCTATGGGGAGGGGGAGCATAACGGTCCCTAGCACTCGCATCGTACTTCTGTGAGGACCCGCAACCCCGAATCAATGACAGCCGTCGATCAGCCATTTCTGCTGCTTCGACTAGAGTTCTTGGGTTTTTCTCCTTTAAGTTCAAAGTTAGATCACCGCCCGTGCTCTTAAAGAACTGCTCCAACATCATTAACTGCTTAATTCCATCAAATGTTGTTACCTTCTCAGATCGGAGCCAGTTCCCCATAGCATCGGACAAGTCCCGGGCGTGTTCCAAAAAGGTGCTATCTCTTCCCTTAGTTACACCCCGGAACTTCAAACGGTACGTTTCTGGTTGCAGTTCGTAAGCCCTCAGGACAGCCTCCTTGAGATCCTCATACACAATACATGAATCCAAAGGTAACACATCGTAGGCTTTAACCCAGTGAGACCCAGCGTCGCACGTGTTGCGTCGGCAATGTTTGATCACCAACTCCCAGCGACGCATCACGTGCGTCCGACATATAAAAAACACTTACGTGGCTCGTAAGGTAGGAAATGGTGGGAGAATAGGAGGGGGAGGTACCGTAGTGTGTGTGGGAGCCGGGCCAGTAGGTGTGAGCGGGCCGAGACAGCCGCGCGGCTGGTGGTGGTGGGCTTAGTGGGGATACTTTACACCCTTAGTTCACCGCCACTTTGAACCTTCATTACTCCGGTCGTATGGGAGCTAGAGATTGAGATTTATGTGAGACACTCCTTAGGATGTATGCCGTACAATGCCATACTCAGTTATTACCCTAGTGCTCCCGGGCAGGTGGTCATGCGGGGGAGACGAACTATTGAAACCCCCCCCCCCCGCCCCCCAAATGACCGAAATGAGTTTTTTTTTATTTTTGTCTTCATTTCTCACCATTCTCTTCCATTTTGGCTCAACAAAATGTTTTGAACGCCCCCCCCCCCCCCCCCGCCCCCCAAATGACCGAAATGAGTTTTTTTTTATTTTTGTCTTCATTTCTCACCATTCTCTTCCATTTTGGCTCAACAAAATGTTTTGAGGCTCCCCCCCCCCACCCCCCAAAAAATGTCCGAGGTGATTTTTTTTTGTTTTTTTTTCATTTCTCATCCTTGTCTTCCATTTTAGCAAACAAAAAAAAAAGAAGTGAAAATGGCTTGGGACTGGGGTGAACAAAATATTATAACTAGCCGGGGCTCAATGGGTTAAGACCCTTGCCTATTGTGACGCACCCAGTGCGTGGCAACGCAACCTGATTGTACTCCTTGGTACTCCACTGTACCGCCACTGTGCGGTACCTCTGTACCGCTGTACCGTGCTGGCTGCCTATATTGAGTGTGACAACGTATAACTATGTTCTTTGTATCTCTGCAAAGGTCTCGTCATGTGCTAACCAGTGGTGGGTTTTGTTTTAAGCCATGTCGAGACCTTCCATTTAATATGTAGTATCAATAGAGAAGTTGATAGATAAGACAATGGGAGTTCAGAGAGAGAGAGTGAGTTGGGCTTCAGAGCGAGAGGGTAGCAATGCGCCACGCTGCCGGGGGGGTGGTTGCCAGACGTATGGACCGGTTGGCAGCCTTGCGCTTATAGCTAGGCGCGACAGGGTTGGTAGTCCATTGCCGCCTGCCTATGCTGCCTGGGCTGCCCATGTTGTCGTACTGCACATTGCCTGGAGGCTCGCTGTGTGTTCCATGATCAGGTTGCCTAGAACCTTTGAGATTCTAACATCCCTTGCTCTCTCTCCCAACTTCTCACGGTTGCACTCTTTCTCTCTGACGACATTACTCTCATTTCATTCTTCTCTCTATTTAAATGCATAACCTTCCCTTGAGGTCCTAAAGGAGTTTCAGCACTCACCTCTCGTATTACTCTTAGGACAAGCATATATTTACATGTATTAGATTTAAGGGGTTAATGTGAACAGCGATCTTCTTGATGAGGATAGTTGGTGAACGTTCTACATGTTCACGAGTTATATGCCCAGCTCATCATCCAATTTGTGACTAGACTAGTGCCATGTGTAAGAGCCCGACCATGCCCAGGAGTTGTCTGTAGAGGGGCGAGGACTTAGCCTTGATTTGCCTACCGAGCCAGGAGCGACTGCAGTACCAGAGACTACAGCTCGCTCGTAGTGCCGGTATAGTAGAGTAACGTAATTTATCTGTTCTTGTGTTCTCTGCAGTCTTTTCCTGGGTTCTCACTTTCGGTGCTGGGACTCGTTGTTCCTGTGACTTGGCCTGCTAGCTAGAACACATGGGGATGATGAGTGGGTTATATCTTTATTTTACTATGCATTGCAGCTCTCTTTAAGTTTATGTATGTAACACTTTACAATACACATTACTCACACACAAGACAACACTATTAATACTTTCATGTATCAATTAACTGCACTGTCGTTTTGCTGCTGTGTCCGGAGTTCTATTGCGTAGGGCGCATACGGACTCAGAGGGGAGACAGAGTGAGAGAAGCGAAGTAGCCTATGCGGTAGTAGGCTACCGGCGCAGTACTGTTGCCTGCAACCTTTTAGTTATTCCAAGTATAGATTCATTCTTATAATAAGTGACTACTATTTATGTTCCTTCCATGTGTATTATTAGGTATCTACTGGATCATGAACATCTTGTATGCTACATGCTAGTGCATGTTAGTAGGGGACAGTTATTCTAGTGCACGCGCTTTCAAGTAGGCGTGTACATTTGTCATTTAGCATTTCACTGTCATACCTTTAGCCTGCTTCTATTCTACATTATTAGAGGCTTAATATTAACGTAGTTTCTTGAGTATTGCATTTCTTTAGTAATAACGTAACCTATAAATGTCTGAGGGAGTTTAGCCTCATAGCCTACCCCTGTTGTACACTTTCGCCGAGTTAAGGTACCTCGTTACCATAGACGATAACTCTGTAGGGCGTTGGTGCTTTTGTTGTCTGGAGCATATAGTATTTGGGACTGGAATCGAGCGTGTCGTTGTCACATAAGCCATTTCTGTCCTACGATCAAGAATCCCGAATATGTATTGCCGATCCAGCCGTAACAAAATGGCGACCTTGCACAAGATTCAGTAGTATCCTATCACATGTTTTTTGGAGAACTATTCTATGCTACCTAGTAGAGCTGGCTAGAATTTTCTTGCATATTGGAGGAATTTTTATTGTGTCATTATTGTATTGGTGGACTTGCAGATTGTTTCGTTAGGGGTGTCTAGAGTAGAGTCATTCAAGCATCTTTAACATTTTGTGAGTCGAGACTGCAATTAGTAATAAGCACTTTTTTTTTTTTATGAACAGCAATTGTATAACCAGCACTATGTCTAATGACTCATCATTTACGGGGGAGGATAACACGGTACAGCCTAGTGACCAGCAAGTACAACAGATATTTAGGGAGGGGAGTGTTATAAGTGGAGAGAGGGATGCCCGGGCATTTTTGCAGACACCTTTGACCGAACAGCGCCTGCAGGCTATTGATTGTTACGGTCTTCGCTGTTTAGCCACGGTTTTGGGGCGGGACTGTCCTGACAGTTGGCCCAAGAAGAATTTGGTGGCATGTTTGTTGGGTACAAAGTACAAAGGAGTACAAAGGAAATCAAGCAACAACAGATCCAGTGACCCTTCTAGGTTGCTTGTCCTCCAAAACACTGAGGATCAAGTATCCAAACAGTGGTTTAGAGTGGGTAAGGGAACATTGGAAAGGGAATTACTGCCCTGGAACTAATGTCCGTGGCAGGATTAGGAAGTTAGTAGGGGACAGATGGGTTAGTAACTGAGGGGGGGATAAAATAAAGTTATTCATTTACAAACGCAGTCAGTCGCGGGTTTGATGCGAGATATTTGTCTAGGCGGAGTTTAAATGAATCAACGGTGATGCAGTCTATAACGTTTCGGGGAAGCCCATTCCACAAGTTGACAACTCGATTGAAGAAGAAATTCTTAGATTCGTGCGAGTTAAAAGATTTACCAATAATTTTGCAACCGTTTCCCCGCGTGTAATTAGATTGGTCGATAGTGAAGTACTTACTACAGTTCATATTGTCGATGCCTTTGATGATTTTGAACACTTGAATTAAGTCGCCTCTTAATCTGCGCTGGGTTAAAGGAAATAGATGTAATTCTCTAAGACGCTCTTCGTATGGTTTGTTCTTTAGGCTAGGTATCATTTTGGTAACTCTACGTTGAACTCGTTCTAGCTTGTTTATATCTTTTTGGTAATAAGGGCACCAGGATTGAACGCAGTATTCCAGAAGAGGGCGGACTAAGGAATTGTAAAGGGTTAGGATAACTTCTTTGGATTTATGCTCAAATGACCTGCCTATAAAGCCAATTATTTTGTTTGCCTTCTTAACAACTTCTGAACATTGTTGACTCGGTTTTAGGTTACTCGATATTGTTACTCCCAGATCGGTTTCTCTGTTTACATTCTTAAGCTGAGTGCCATTCATCGAATAGTTTGCTTTCTCATTTAGGTATCCGATATGTAGTACTTTACATTTATCCGCATTGAAACTCATTTGCCAAATTTGGGCCCAACATGACAATTTATCTAGATTGTGTTGCATATCGTCAACTTGTTCTTTTGAGAGTACGCTATTTGCAATTTTTGTATCGTCAGCAAATTTTGAGATTGTACAGGTGAGACCCTCATCTATGTCGTTGATGTAAATTAGAAAGAGAATTGGTCCTAGTACCGATCCCTGGGGTACCCCGCTACTTACATTGGTCCATTTTGATGCCTTACCGTTTATGACTACTCTTTGCTTTCTGTCGCTGAGCCAATTTTCTATCCATTTCAACACACCGTCTTGTATTCCATGCGCTTTTAGTTTTAGCAGTAAACGTTTGTGGGGAACTTTGTCAAAGGCCTTTTGAAAATCAAGGTATATAATATCTACAGCTTTACTCTCATCGTAGAGGTTGAGGATATCGTGAAAGAAGTCTAAGAGGTTTGTTAAACAGGAACGTTTTTTACGAAAGCCGTGTTGAGTATCTTTAAGTATGTTATTTTCCTCTAAGTGATTTACGAGTCTGTCTCTTATGACCGTTTCTAGCATTTTACATACAACTGAGGTTAAGCTAATTGGACGATAGTTACTGGATAGGGATTTGCTGCCTTTTTTGAATATCGGTGTTACGTTGGCTAGCTTCCACTGATCGGGCATAGTTCCAGACTGCAAGGATTTATTGAATAGTAATGTCAGTGGTTTAGAGAGCTCATCCTTAGCTTCCTTTAGAACTCTAGGCGAGATTGTATCAGGTCCAGGCGTTTTATTTACCTTGAGTTTATCTAAACAATTCAATACTTCTCTCTCTGTAACGGTGATATTGCTTAAAACATCTGAATTATCAATCTGAATCGGCGATGGTGTAGGGATATCACTGAGGTCTTCTGTTGTAAAAACTGATGCAAAGAAGGTATTGAGGGCATTACTCATTTGTTCTTCGTCTTTGGTGTATTCTCCATTTTCATCGACTAACGGTCCAACAGTTGAAGTAACTACTTTTTTCTTTCTGATATAACTATAGAATTCTTTCGGGTTTGTTTTACTTTGATTCGCAATATGCAACTCTAAGGTCTTTTTACTTTGCTTAATTAACTTTTTGGCTTTGCGTCGTAGCTCTACAAATTTCAGCCGTTCTTCGTCATTTTGTGAGGATTTTAATCTATCATTAGCAAATTTTTTAGCAAGCAGGCAGTTTGAAATATCTTTATTCCACCATTTGGGCTTATTATTATGGCCTGGACGCCGAGTTTTCGATGGTATGCAGTCTTGCACTGCTTTTAGGTAAGTGGCTTCGAATAACTTCCAAGATGTATTTATGTCGTTATTGTGAATTAAAAAGCTCCAGTCAGTTTCTTTAAACATAGCTCTAAGTTTAGGAAAGTTTGCTTTCTTGAAATTAGGGACTTTTTCGATGCTACTATTTGGTTCGTTACTAGTAAAGTTTAAAGTGAAAGTTATCGTATGATGGTCGCTGTTACTGAATTCATCACCAACATTCAAATTCTCTATTAATTCTTCTTTTGTTGCAAGTACAATGTCAAGAACGTTATTACCACGGGTCGGCGTTCCAACAAATTGATAAAGCGAACTCTCTTGCAAGTTCGTATACAAGTCATGTCCGGAGTGTGAAGTAAGAGTATCGCCCCACTTGGTCACAGGTAAATTAAAGTCACCAAAAATTACGGTGATGGGTGATGGCGATGGGGCGGTGGGTGGAGTGGGGTCTTGGGGGGTTCCCTCCAAGCCTCCATTCCACTCTACCCCTGAGCTGGGCCCTCAGCCAGCGAGTCTTAGCACGATGCAGCAGGAGGGTTCTCAAGGGCAAGCTGGCTTACCCGTAAACACGTCTCGGTGTGGATCCCCCATTTTGTGCTCTCCCCCCCCAGGCCTGTCTCCTGAGATGTTATTTCAGCTAGAACTAGCTAAGTTTAAGCTGCAGGAGACTCAGATACAACAGGCTAGTATAGAACGCATAGAGGTTGCTAGAATCCAAGCCAATCAGGATGCAACCAGGTACCAGGCTGAAATGGATGTCGAGAAGTCTAGAGTAGAGACTACGGGGCGTCATCTCGGTGGTGGGCACCGGGTTACAGACTCACTTTCGCATTTAATTAAGTTAGTACCCGCATTTGATGAGACAGCAGTGACTGAGTTTTTTGCTCGTTTCGAAAAGAAGTGTCGTGAGTATGACTGGCCGGAGGTTAAATGGGCAGCATTAGTTTCATCACGTCTAGTGGGTAAGGGGTTGAAAGCCTACGATGCACTGTCACTGGACGAGAGTGTCGTGTATGGACTGGTGAAGGAGGCTGTGTTCCGGGCCTACGAACTGCAACCCGAAACTTATAGATTGAAGTTCCGTGGCGTGAATAAGAAGAGCGACGTCAGTTTTATGGAGCACGCACGGGACTTAACAGATGCATGTAATAACTGGTTTCGGTCCGAGCACGCAGAGTCGGCTGAGGAAATTAAGCAACTTTTCTATCTGGAACAGTTTTACAAATGTACTGGAACCGATCTAACGCTGAACATTAAGGAAAAATGTCCCAAGACAGTAGAGGAGGCTGCCAAGATGGCAGACTTCAGATTATCATTGATTCGTGGTTGCGGTGCCGCTCAGAGGGCTGAGTCAGGGCAGAAGGGGCGCTATACCCCACCCACCAGAGTTTTCGATAATAACAAATCCTATGACACACATAACCACACTAAATGCATTGCACCTAATAACACCTACAAACACAAGCCTCTCCCGTTTACTAAAGGTCAGGCCCCTTCTTCGCCCGCACAAGGGAAGAAGCCCATTGGGGATGTGAAATGTTACAAATGTCAGAAGCTAGGCCATTATTCACGTGAGTGCCCTAGTAACACTCCCGCTAAGCCGGTGTCATTGGTTCACAGTATCGGTGTGTCTCTGAAGGCTGCAGCAACTGCCCGGGGTAGGTTGTCAGCAGCTGAGGCACACGCGGTAAAGAAGCGTACGGAAGGCTCGACACCTGTCCGGGACACTTTCTGTAACCATCGGGGACACGGGTTTGTGAGCTGGGGGAGTGAACTACGGAGGGTTGACTTGCTGAGGGATACGGGGGCTTCGCAAACTTTGTTGAGGAACTTCACAGGGAAACCGATAAATGCGGCCAGAGTTGTTGTGGTGCAGGGTATAAATGCTACGAGGTCATACCCACTTGTGAGGTTGGAGTTGAGAGTGGGAGAGGTGTGCAGGGAGCTGGATGTAGGGATCGTTGAGTGTTTGCCAGTTGAGGGCGTCGACCTTCTTCTCGGCAACGACTTTGCGGTGCCCACTTCCGGGACTCCACCCTTAGTCGTTGCCGAGAGGGCGGCCGACGTGGATGGTGAGAATCGGGAATGGGTTGGGAGGTGCCAACAGGATGAGATGGCCTGTGTGGTAACCCGATCTCGCTCTGCGGCTCCTGCACAGCCTAGCACTCAACCTCGGGGACAGTGGAGGAAGGATCAGGAGAAGGTTGCTAAGGGCAGGAAAAGGGACATTGATTCTGCTGCACTTCTCGGTGATTCGGTACTTGGACCTATAATAAACACGGGAGTTGACTCTGGCCCAGATATGGTGTGTAACAAGGCAGAGTTGGGTAAGACTTCGCGTGAGGCAAGAGCTGTAGCGAGACCCACTAAGGCAGTAGAGCCTACTAGCCGGGGTAATGTCTTATTACAAAACCATCTTGATGCATTGACGCCCAGGGACATTAGTGAGCAGCAGCTGCAAGACGCTAGCCTAGCTCGTTATAGCAATGGTGCCATAGAGTTGGAGGAAGATGGGGATGCGAAGCCGGGAGATTTCTTTAGGCTCAACAGGATATTGTACCGCAGATTTCTAGACCCCAAATCGAAGTGGGAGGGCGGTGCGAGGGTAGTAGACCAGGTGGTTGTTCCAAATAAGTATAGAGAGTCCTTATTGTGTCTGGCGCATGATGTGCCGGTGGCGGGTCATTTGGGGGTAACAAAAACATTGGCGGCATTGGGCAGGTTCTTCTGGTGGCCTGGGGTCAAGGCTGATGTCTGTGCATGGGTGGCTGGGTGTGCGACCTGCCAGACAACGGGGAAGCCTAACCAGACCATCCCGAAGGCACCTTTGTTTCCCATACCTGTCACCGGGCCTCCGTTCAGCAAAGTTGTAGTAGATTTGGTTGGCCCTTTCCCGCCTACTAGTAGTGGCAATAAATTCCTGTTGACAATCATGGATGTGGCTACGAGATACCCGGACGCATACCCCATGAGAAACGGCTCGGCAAAGGCAGTTGTTAAAAACTTATTATTGTTCTGTTCCCGTTATGGATTTCCACGTGAGGTGCAGTCAGACCAGGGGAGCAATTTTACATCCAAATTGTTCAAGCAAACCCTTCAGTTGCACGGTATATGTTCTGTAGTGTCGTCAGCCTACCATCCCGAGAGTCAGGGAGTCTTGGAGCGGTGGCACTCGACCCTGAAGAGTATGCTACGCTGTTACTGTGCAGAACATGACACTGATTGGGATTTGGGTCTGCCGTATGTTCTGTTCGCTGCACATGAAGTCCCAGGAGAGAGCCTGGGGTTCAGTCCAAATCAACTAGTCTTTGGCCATAATGTGAGAGGACCTTTAAGTATGGTGAAAGAGATCTGGGAGGGCGAAGAGAAGCCGGGGTCTGTACTTAAATATATCCTTGAGAGCCGGGAGAGACTTATAGGTTGCATGGCAGCGGCAGGTAATAACTTGGTTAATGCACAGGCGGTCATGAAGCACCAGTATGACGCCAAGGTGAAGCTTCGGGAGTTTTCGGTGGGTCAGGAGGTAATGTTGCTTTTACCTTTGCCTGGACACCCCCTTTCTGCCAAGTTTATTGGGCCGTATGTGGTGGCTAAGAAACTGTCCGACCTTGATTATCTCGTTGCAACACCTGACCGTAGAAAAAAACATCAGTTATGTCATGTTAACCTCATGAAAGAGTATGTGAGACGCCCCTCAGAGCCTCTCACTGTCCCTGTGCTGGCCTGCAGCGGCCAGGGTGGAGAAGGAGGTGGGGACAGTCATGCTGCTGAGGAGGATAGCTGGGACTGTGTCATTTCCGCGGAACAGTGGGCGGGGAATACTGAACAAGAGGCTAGGCAAGCTGTAAGTCACCTGCCTGAGCACCAGGGTGCTGCTGTCCTAGGCCTGTTCAGGTCATACCCCTCTGTTTTCGCCGAACACCCAGGTCTCACTACTCAGGTAACGCACGACGTGGACGTCGGTGATAATGTGCCCTTCAAGTCAGTGCCCTACCGTGTGCCCCCGGTAAAGTTGCCAGCTTTACGGGAGGAGTTAAAGTACATGGTTGAGAGAGGGATGATCACTGAAGGTTATGTGAAGTGGACATCACCCGTCACGTTGCAGCCAAAACCTGACGGCAAGGTGCGGTTCTGCATAGATTTTCGTAGGCTAAATGGCTTGACCACTACCAACCCTTACCCTTTGCCTCGAGTTGACGACAGCGTGGACAAGATAGGGAATGCAAAGTACCTTACTAAAATTGATCTTGTAAAAGGCTACTGGCAAGTACCCCTGTCGGACCGAGCTAAGCAAGTTTGTGGTTTTGTGGTAGATGGCAAGACCTACCAATGTAACGTAATGCCTTATGGGCTTAAGAACGCACCTGCCACGTTTCAGAACCTGATGAACGATATTTGTGACGAAATCCCTAACTGCACGGTCTACCTTGATGACGTGATAGTGTATGATGACAATTTTTAAAATCACCTAAGGCACTTAGAGACCCTGTTTGGGAAGTTGCACGATGCTGGGCTGGTGGTGAACCTGAGGAAGTGCGAGTTTGTAAAGGCTACTGTGCAGTATCTTGGCTTCGTGGTCGGGTTAGGCCGGGTGTGCCCCCCCCTGAGCAAGATACAGGCTATCAATATGTTTCCCAGGCCCACCACTAAGCGCCAGGTCATGCGGTTCCTAGGTATGATAGGCTATTATAGGCGCTTCATCCGGGGATACTCTACTGTCTTAGCACCGTTAACTGATCTACTGTCGAAGTCAGTGAAGTTCTGTTGGGCTGCGGAGTGTCAGAGGGCTTTCGACCTAGTCAAGCACCTGCTGTGTACACATCCGATTTTGAGAGCCCCAGACTTTTCCAGGAGTTTTCAGCTGGCGACTGATGCCAGCGGTGTGGGTGCCGGGGCAGTGTTACTACAGACTGATTCCGAGGGCTTGGAACACCCAGTGAGCTTCTTTTCTCGCAAGTTTAATTCGGCACAAAGGAATTACTCGACTATAGAGAAGGAGCTTCTTGCTATCGTTTTGTCGCTCAAACATTTCGAAGTTTATGTTCCAGCCTACGGCCCGGTAGTGACGATTTATACGGACCATCATCCCTTGAAATTCCTAAATCAGTTTCACAATCGGAATATGCGGTTGACCAGGTGGTCCCTAATGCTCCAAGAGTATAATCTCAACATTCAGCATATTGCCGGGAGTGAGAACGTGATAGCAGATTGTCTATCAAGGGTTGATGATCCAGGATAGTCGTGCACGGTGTGTGGGTTGAGCAGGAGTAAAATTAGGCTATCATAACGCCGTCCAAAAAGATTATAAAACAATAAAATAAACGAGAAATTTTTTTTTAGTTTTGTAAGTCTTTATTGTTGTAGCATGATGCATGCGATATTGTGTTTTATGTATAATTCACACTTCAGTTGTTGTGCACCTTTTGCAATTAGTGGCAGCTAAGGGTAGCAGGTCGGTTGGTTGCCTGTCAGATTTTGATAATGCTTCTAAAGTCGATTATCTAAAATCTTGGGGGGGCTGTGACGCACCCAGTGCGTGGCAACGCAACCTGATTGTACTCCTTGGTACTCCACTGTACCGCCACTGTGCGGTACCTCTGTACCGCTGTACCGTGCTGGCTGCCTATATTGAGTGTGACAACGTATAACTATGTTCTTTGTATCTCTGCAAAGGTCTCGTCATGTGCTAACCAGTGGTGGGTTTTGTTTTAAGCCATGTCGAGACCTTCCATTTAATATGTAGTATCAATAGAGAAGTTGATAGATAAGACAATGGGAGTTCAGAGAGAGAGAGTGAGTTGGGCTTCAGAGCGAGAGGGTAGCAATGCGCCACGCTGCCGGGGGGGTGGTTGCCAGACGTATGGACCGGTTGGCAGCCTTGCGCTTATAGCTAGGCGCGACAGGGTTGGTAGTCCATTGCCGCCTGCCTATGCTGCCTGGGCTGCCCATGTTGTCGTACTGCACATTGCCTGGAGGCTCGCTGTGTGTTCCATGATCAGGTTGCCTAGAACCTTTGAGATTCTAACATCCCTTGCTCTCTCTCCCAACTTCTCACGGTTGCACTCTTTCTCTCTGACGACATTACTCTCATTTCATTCTTCTCTCTATTTAAATGCATAACCTTCCCTTGAGGTCCTAAAGGAGTTTCAGCACTCACCTCTCGTATTACTCTTAGGACAAGCATATATTTACATGTATTAGATTTAAGGGGTTAATGTGAACAGCGATCTTCTTGATGAGGATAGTTGGTGAACGTTCTACATGTTCACGAGTTATATGCCCAGCTCATCATCCAATTTGTGACTAGACTAGTGCCATGTGTAAGAGCCCGACCATGCCCAGGAGTTGTCTGTAGAGGGGCGAGGACTTAGCCTTGATTTGCCTACCGAGCCAGGAGCGAGTGCAGTACCAGAGACTACAGCTCGCTCGTAGTGCCGGTATAGTAGAGTAACGTAATTTATCTGTCCTTGTGTTCTCTGCAGTCTTTTCCTGGGTTCTCACTTTCGGTGCTGGGACTCGTTGTTCCTGTGACTTGGCCTGCTAGCTAGAACACATGGGGATGATGAGTGGGTTATATCTTTATTTTACTATGCATTGCAGCTCTCTTTAAGTTTATGTATGTAACACTTTACAATACACATTACTCACACACAAGACAACACTATTAATACTTTCATGTATCAATTAACTGCACTGTCGTTTTGCTGCTGTGTCCGGAGTTCTATTGCGTAGGGCGCATACGGACTCAGAGGGGAGACAGAGTGAGAGAAGCGAAGTAGCCTATGCGGTAGTAGGCTACCGGCGCAGTACTGTTGCCTGCAACCTTTTAGTTATTCCAAGTATAGATTCATTCTTATAATAAGTGACTACTATTTATGTTCCTTCCATGTGTATTATTAGGTATCTACTGGATCATGAACATCTTGTATGCTACATGCTAGTGCATGTTAGTAGGGGACAGTTATTCTAGTGCACGCGCTTTCAAGTAGGCGTGTACATTTGTCATTTAGCATTTCACTGTCATACCTTTAGCCTGCTTCTATTCTACATTATTAGAGGCTTAATATTAACGTAGTTTCTTGAGTATTGCATTTCTTTAGTAATAACGTAACCTATAAATGTCTGAGGGAGTTTAGCCTCATAGCCTACCCCTGTTGTACACTTTCGCCGAGTTAAGGTACCTCGTTACCATAGACGATAACTCTGTAGGGCGTTGGTGCTTTTGTTGTCTGGAGCATATAGTATTTGGGACTGGAATCGAGCGTGTCGTTGTCACATAAGCCATTTCTGTCCTACGATCAAGAATCCCGAATATGTATTGCCGATCCAGCCGTAACACTATTAATCTAGAGGATACAAGTGCTGCCCATTTATTCTCTGGCCACTGGTGTTCCTGGCACTTCTTCTCAAAGCGTGCAAAAAATTCTGTTACACCACTCTCATCAAACACCGGAACCAGTTTCAATAAGTGCGAGAGAAATTGATCATGAACACGGCTACCAGCCCCAAGTCACTGTCCCGTTGTCTCTACTCGCGACTTCTCTACGTCCATGTCGGCACAGTACCTAGTCGACTCTAAATCAGCTTGGATTTTTGCTAGCTCTATGTGCTGCTGACTGATAGTTTTTCTCTCTTCTATCTTGGCTATCTCTTCTATCTTGGCTAATTCTATTTGCTGCTGATGCTGAAGCTTAGCTAATTCGAGCTGAAACAATCATTCTGGAGTTAACCCTTGAGGAGGTGAAGGTGCTACAATGTTTGAAATTACCGGTGGTCCCCCCAGGGGCAACCCACCATGCCAGTCACCACCCAACTGTGGACGCGTACTCGGGGTCGGCAAACTACTGGGATGGCTGGGAGTCGAGTGTAGGGGAAGCATGGCCGAAGGGCTCTGAGCACTCAACCCATCTCGCTCACCAGTCATCCTGCCCAGTACACACGTTATCAAGTTATCCCTGGTGATGCTGCTAGAACCCGCATGACCGGTAGCTGTGGCCAGGCATTGAAGACCGTACCGATCCATACCCTCCAACCGCTCGGCACTAACAGGCCATTGCAAAAATATCCTAGCATCCTCCTCACAGTTCACCTGATTAACCCTTTCATCATGCTGCTGTTCCTCAGTTTCGACATTACGTACTGTGTCTCCATTCTCCTCTGATCCGGTATAAGACATGATGCTCACAAAAAATGTTCACCTCAATATTCAGAAAAGAAGCACCCCAAACTCTTATACCTCAATATACACACAAAAATTCTCGGAAATACTCAAGGGCTATACTATGTTGCAAAACAAAATTATTCTTGCTGATCCCCTCAAAATATTCCCCAAAACAACAAATGTTCCCTGCTAATAAATGTAGGTTCACCAAATCCTAGGTAAGGTCGCCATTTGTTACGACTGAGGTTTAAATATATCAGGGCTCTTATTCATTGGACTAGTAATGGCATAAATGCTACAACGGAAAGCGCTAGATCCAACCTCTGATGTATATTCCCAGTGAACAAAGAACACAAATACTCTCCAGAGTTCTATATGCAATAATAGGTTATCAAACTCTCAATAAATGTGCGTCTACTCTAGGCTTAATGTTATGTGAAAACAGCCTATTACTACCTATAACCGAAGATGCTTGGTTATGGTATGCAAAGTAAGGTGGTAAGAGAAGTTACAGCTTACGTTACTTTAATCAATAAATGTCAGGCACTCCTGCATGAAAGAAAGTGCACTAAAGTCTTTCAACACCAACAAGGAATCTTCTTTAAATGTTAGATGCTATCAAGATGCTCGAATCGGAAATGGAACCCAAAAAGGTAGGCAGCGGAACAATGCTCGTGCAGGCTATGCACACAAAAAGGCAGGATATATAATGCAGTCGGAGCCAAGAATATCCTAACCGCTATAACAATAATAATACTCGCCACGACAATGCAGTATTCCTATCAACAAAAAGAGCCTAAGTCGTTTGTGTCTCAATACATCAAACTAGGCTGCGAAATGCTTGTGTAATCATAAACGGGTATGCATAATAAGAGTAATTG